>CM039088.1:10161118-10282244 GCA_022113865.1 Chimonanthus praecox | reverse complement strand
ATTATTGTTCACACAGTCGTAGTTTAATTGGTAATCTTCTGTTTCAAAAAGTGAGAAGTGCCAAGTTCAAGCTCCCATTATCTTACCTTTGTGCCTTAAGAGCAATAGGTATCACTAATGGGAGTTTTATGCTGAGTTTCTCATGTGTAAATTTAAAAAAAATAAAAAATACAATATTATTTAAAAAATCAATATTAGGAATCTGAAGTAGCTAAATTTTTAATAAGGTATACAGTTTGGAGTTCCTCAATTCATGGGAAGAAACTAATTGCGGCCTTATCCAAATTGAATTCATAATCATACAGTCATCAGCATCAGTGGCCTTATCCAAATTGAGTTCATAGTCATCAGCATGAAAACTGGCATTCACGACATCCTCGCAACAGCCGTACAAGTTATCCAAACCCTTCTTCCAAAGCCCATTTAAGGTGAGGTTTTAAAAAAAAAATACAAAAATTTTCAATTTTTTTAAATATTAAAGTGAGTTATATATATTTTAATAAAATATATAAAAATAATAATAAGGACATTGAATGTATAAATTTTAAACTTCATCTTATCATTTTAATTATGTGATTTTAAACTTTAAAATTTTAATTAAGATAAAACTAATAATTTTTCAAAGTCTATACAATAAAATTGTATTTTTTTCAACAATTATATCAATTATGAAATTTTCTTTCTATCAATCCTTATCAAATTATTATCCCATTGAGAATGTATCTGTAGCAATCGATGGACACTCAATGGGTATTCAAAATGAATACTTTTTGTATAGAAAAGATATTAAAAAAGTGAGAAAAAGAAAATAAAGAGGGGTGTTATCCTATTATCACCAATTATCAAACAAGGATAATGGAGTTATCTCCATCACCCCCTTTATCTCCAATCCAAATGCAAAAGAGGATAAAGCGTGGTATTATCCTATTATCTCCAATTACCAAACAAGATAACCGGGGTTATCTCCAATTACCCAACAAGATAATGGGGGTTTTCTCCATCACCTCTTTTACCTCCAATCCAAACGCAGCAATGTCTAATATGGGTACATTGGTGCTCCCATAATGCAACTACATGAGAAAAAATGTAGGTCAAAATTTTCTTATGATTAAGGTTTTAATAACAATTCTGAATAATTTCTGAATATACGTAAGTCTCTCTACCTACGCATACTCTAAGTAATTCTATAGGAAGTGGCTATTTGGGTGGAGTAAAAATCGAACTCAAAATCTCCCATGATGGAGAAATTAATTTGATACACATTATTTTTTGAAATTCATGAGATGAGAAGGAATGCATGTCGATGTAATTGTGGATATTTTAAAATTAATTAATATATATATATATATAGATTTTATAGTTAATAATATCTAAATTATATCATATTTATTTAAATATAAATTATTTTTAAAATATCTTTTATTTTTTAATATAAATCTATAGAAATGGCTGCTGAGTCTAGAGAAAGATTTAACCATTTTTTTAAGTAAAAAAGTTCGGTCTTTAAACTTAGTCATTTATTTGTAGGTTTTATAAAAAATAAAATATATTTAAATAGATGTGATGAATATTATTCAACTATTTTTTTTTTAATTTACATGTGGAAAACTACGGGAAACCCAGCGTAAAACCTTCACTGATGATATTCACTGCCCTTAGGCACAAAATTCAAAATAATTTAAGAAATTCAAAGTAATTTAAGAAATTTAAAATAATTTAAGTTATTCAACTATTTCTCTCAATGTTTGATGGCCCACAGTAGTTGACTTTGACTTGCTGGCACTCTAGCTCTCCCATTTTTCCACTTGTGGGATCTACAAACATTATTCAAGCAGTCCCGTTTGATTGGAAATGTTGACTTGGACCATGGAAATTGGCCTCATCTGCAATTTGCATCTCTAAGATAAAGACCAAGATTGGCGTCTAGCATTTGATAGACATGGAAATCTGTTACACTTTAAGTCTTTACATGCAAATTCAGTGTACTTACCAAGTCCAGCCCTCAATTTTCAACCAGTTATCGTTTAATCAAATGAAGTAGATAAAACAAAGATAAAAGGGTGATGGATGTGATATATTATTATTATTATATTATTATTATTATTTTATTTTGAGGATTAAGATTTCACGTGTTTGACATCTCCTGATTAATTTTAAATAGGGCTGAAATTTGAGTTGGATCACGATGCAATAAATCCAATTCAATCTATGTCAAAAATTATTAAACTCGACCTGACCTGACTCTAATTTCTGACCCAAGTTATTCAATCCAACTCGACCTGAATTTCTGACCCAACTTAATCTGAATGTTGTTTTATAACTTGGTACACTCGGGTCGGATCAGGGTTGAGTCGGGTCGAATTGCTTTTAAATTTCTCAACCTTATCAGACCCAAATTTTCTGTGAGTTTATTTTTTTTTTCCAACACAACTAGACCCGAGATATACAAAAACATAATCCAAACCTATTAATTTCTCGGTCGGGTCATGCAGGTCGGATTTTTTCACCCATAATTTTAAAAGTATTGTAAACTTTTCTATTTACACACACTGGATAAAACTACGGAAAATAACCCTTTAAGAGAAAGAATTATTCAGGACCTCCCACTTTCGGAGGTGGGTGGATATGATATATTATTTGGTTTTAATTAAATGAGTTAGTATCTGCCACTTTATTGAGACTTGAAACTATTAAGGAGATAATCTGATTCTTCGTCTCAATCAGCCTAATAGAATATTAGTATATCTATTTTTGTGGATTAATATTTTAAATGTAAAATATTTGTTAAATTAAAATCAATATTTTCACAATTACTTTTACCATTAGTCTGTTAAAAGTTCACTTAAAAGTGAAAAGGATGAAATTGTAAAACTTTAATAAATTAATAAAACTAATAATTAAAAAAAAAATGCCTTTAAAAAAATTCCAACAGATGTCAATATGTCATTGTTTAAAAAAAAAAAATCATTTGGCCTCTAGATCATAGATGGGCCCACAAAGACACAAAATTATTACTTCCTCTCATCGCATCCATCTACCTTTTGAATTATATAAGCAAATTAAGTTTATCTTACCATTAGATTAAAAATTTATTCAAAACAAACTTCATTTTAATCATTGATCTTTAAAGCTTTAAAAATTATGGTTTCTCAAATCCTATGCACGTGATTTTTTACGAGAAGTATCATCTTGAAAATACATTTAAACCTTCCCAACATCATGCATCAGCCGGGGCTCATAGGACCTGGGGCGAGGATGGCGGGGAACTTATTCATCATTTTTATTTTGGTTATGAGCTTCTTCAATGCTACCATAATATTTTTATTCTTATATTTATTTATGCTTAAACTTCTCCACGGTATCCATCACATTTTACAAAAGTAGCCTTATTTAAGTTTTAAAAGTTTAATCATTAAAAATAATTTAAAATTCTCAAAATTCAGTAGACTTAAAAATGTGACTTTATTAATTAAATCAATTAAAAAAAATTATTTGCATATTCACGCTTATGTCTTTCTAGTAGATCTATCAAGCTGAACCCAAGTGGGTTCTAAATGTGGTGTAAAAGTTTAAAATTTTAGGGGTGAAACTCGGGTCGGGTTTTGTCCCAAACCAGCATGACCCGACCCAAAAATCATGCGAGTTGGGTTATGAAAGTCGGGTCAGCGGGTCGGATAGGGTTGAGAAGTCAAA
Organism: Chimonanthus praecox; assembly: GCA_022113865.1. Classification (NCBI taxonomy): domain Eukaryota; kingdom Viridiplantae; phylum Streptophyta; class Magnoliopsida; order Laurales; family Calycanthaceae; genus Chimonanthus; species Chimonanthus praecox. Next base: position 10,278,551 of record CM039088.1, on the reverse strand, counting down.
AACCCGTATTGAATTCGGATCGAGTTGGGTTGAGAGAATTTTAATAACTCGACCCGGCCTGGCAAAAAGTAGGCTAAAGTGGGTTCAAAATGCGGGTCGAGTCGGGTCGACTTTAAGTTGAGTTGGATTATAATTCGGATCAAGTTGGGTCAAGACATCAGGGTCAAAAGTTCAGATCGAGTCGGGTCGATTCCATATATTAGTAACTCGGGCTGGATTGGGTTTTAAAAAACCCGAGTCTACATTAATTGAATTGAAGTAAATTATTTTTAATTTCATATTCATGCTTACATCTTTCCTATAGTGGTCAGAAGCACGCTTTAACGACTTGAGCTCTAGAGCCACTTTGCATCTTGCCTAATGCTTTTAATGCCCAGGGCTTCACCTAGTTGTTTTAAAAGTTTTTTTTTTTCTCTAATAAATCTATTTTCAAAGATTTTTTTAATAGCTAGAAAATATTATCGTAAAGATAAAGAAATTGTTAGTAATATTTAAAAAATAATTCTATTTTTTACGATATAATTATGCATGTATCAAATATGTATTTAATGTGCTTGGAAGCTTGAGATTAGTAACTGCCTAATTGCTTAAATAGCAACTTCTGTTTGTGTGGGACACGGCAGGCATGTTAAGGAATAAGTAAAAAGGACTCTCCAATGTAGGAAGGTGTGAGAAGCTTCGTGTGAAACACGATATCCCTTGGAACATGGGTTTAAAATTCGGTATCGACCGATATTTTGTTATCGGCCGATATTTTTCTCTCTTAAATTTTGTTTTTTTAAAAGTATTAATATCGGCCCCTGTCTTGGACAACCTATATACACATGAAGACATTGTAGGTTTTGAGTGTGTGTGGGTCACACCGTGGGTGTATGGGAACACACCATGATAGGAGACCAGCCTCAAGTTCATAGAGCACGTCGGTGTACAAAGGGCTTGAGACTTTAGATTTAGACTTTAAACTCGGAGGAGTTATTCATCTTGTACATTTATTCTCTCTCCCAGTGAAGATTTTTGTTGCTCTGTAGATTGAGGTCGGATGGGCCGAACCACATAAAATATTGTATTTTGTGTTGTGCTGCTATTCCATTTATTTTGATTTATTTGCACTAATAATCCTAACATACAGTAGTCTTTCTAATGAACCCGTCATACGAGACAACACTTTAAATTGACATGCAAGACTTTTAATAATTCAACTTTATCATGTGGTTGATGATCCCACCTCTTAAAAAGTTCAATGACTTTCGCTTGAACCTAAAATTGCAACTTAGTGGATGGCAGAGGTTTAAAAATCGGCCAGGCCGATATATCGGCCGAAATATCAGTCGATAATTTTATCTCTCCTCTCGATATCGGCATTTTCTCTCTCCTCCGATATCGGAACCGTGAAAAAACCACAAAAAACCGTGACGAACCTTGATAAACCGTAAATAACCGTAAAAAACTGCAAAAGCCGTATCGGACGGACCGTGATGAACCGTGGAGAATCGCAAAAAACCGTTAAAAACAGCAAAAAACCATGTAAAACCGTGGAAAAACCATATCGGTGTTTTTAAAAAAAAAAAAAAAATTAAAAACCGATATTTATGAATATCGGCCGATATTGTGACCGATATTTCAGACCGAATATCGGCTATATCGGCCGATAATATGTATATACGGCCGATATATATCGTATCGGCCGATATCGTTGGGTATGAAAATACCGATATTTAAACCTTTGGTGGATGGAATTGGGTTTTGTTGTGTTCTATCTAATATAAGTTTAAGTTTAGTTAATCCATTTGAGTTGAGTTGAAAATTTAAATTTTCAATTTTACTTAACTCAACGAAAACTTTAGAGTTGACGATACCCAACATGACCAACCACACGTTATATAATTTTACTTCTCAAAATAAATATTTACTCACTAACTAGGTAATGTCTAATATAGTTAAATGCATATATTTTCTGATATGTTCTTGTCTAGATTTATGTCAATAACTTATAATATATATATATTGTGATATAGAGAAAGTGTAATTAAAATATTATAATAAAAAATAAGGTAAATAAATTTACATCAGGCCCGGCCTAACTATAAGGCAAGTCAGGCCTGCGCTTTAGTCCCTCATTTAAAAAGGGCCCCACTCCTATTTTGATTGTATGGTGGACCGAATGGCATTGAGAGACAGAGCATGTGGAAAAGGAGACAAGACTAAAGCATGTTAGATCCAGCCTAACTATAAAGCAAGTTAGGCCTGGACCTTAGGCTCGCATTTGAAAAAGGCCCCACTCTTACTTTGATTGCATGGTGGAGTGGATGGGATTGAGAGACATAGCATGTGGAAAAAGGGATATGTCTAAGCCTATTTGGCTTAAATGAATAATGGTAAAACCATTTGTAATGGAAGAAAATGCAAAGTATTCAATTTTTAAGGGATTTGTCAAGAGTTTTTTTCTTTTCCTTTTTTCAATTATGATAAGATATTTGGTAATAAATACTTTACAATTGAAATGAGACTAGTTTTAGTACATATATTCATCGAGAGTTAGGACATAGTTTTAGAAAATACTCATCTCCAATTTTGATCATAGACCTAAAGGATCTTTCATCTAATAAGTGGATCAAATATTTCGAAAATTATAAATGTTGGCAAAGAGATATAAGGGCTACAAAACTAGAAAAATACAGTAATTTCATGTACTCAAGAGTCAAGAGGGGCATTTTCTGTTAATAAAATAAGCAATTGATTAAAGTACTTTAGACGAGGGGAACGTATTTCAAGGGATTCTCCTATCCATTTCTGGCATTGTTTTGCATTTTCTGTGGGTGTTAATTTGTGAATTTGTAGGGTTGGAATTTTGGATTATTTTGTGCTTCTTTTAGCTTAAGTTTGTGCCTATAAAATTTTATTTAACAATATATTTCTTCTTTACAAATCATGTTGTGACTTTTAATTTAGAGATCTTTGGTGAGTTGGTAGAATAATAGAGGACATTATAACCATTCATCAATTCTCTTATTTTCACAGTGTCATGTTCTATTGTTCTTTAACCTTTCAATTTAATTCATTTTAATTTTTCATTAATTTAAAGATTAAATGAATTAACCATATTTACAATTATATTATAGCAAAACATGAATACAAAAATGTAATTAGTAATTTTACATCTCAAAAAGTAAGAAAAAATAGATTTTAGATAATTTTATTATTATATATAATTAAAATTTTAATTAATTATTACTTATAATAATATATTAAATATCAAGAAGGCTCCATTTATATTTTTCGCTTTAGGCTTCAACACGTCTCCAATCGGCCTGATTGACATCAGCAAGTTTGATTTGATTTGGGAATTTACTCCCACTTTAGTGTAAACATGTTTGACCCATATTTGATTAGATAAATTTCTTGTCATTGATATTATTCAATAGTAACCTGGGGCAAGTTACCTGCCGTTGTCGCAAGTTCTACGCAAGGTTTCCGAAGGCAAGCTGAAGAATTTATCAATTAGCAACGACAAACTAGAAGAAATGGATTTGAGAGGTATTAGCAACATTTGATTATGTCTAGCTGATAAGGTGATTATGGGCATTGTGATGAGAATCAATGACAAAAGACTTAGGTTGAAATTACAAATCATTTTTTTTAGACTAAAGTATCCATGGATTTGCATCACTAAATCTCTTACAAATCAATTTTTTTAGACTAAAGTATCCAGGTATTTGCATGACCAAATCTCATACAAATCATTTTTTTTACCAAAGTATCTAGGTGTTTCACCTAACTTAATTACACGTCTCACTTGACTGATCTGTGAAGCATGTGTAAACCGTTTAAGTTGAAATTAGAAAGCATTTGCACAACCAAATCTCTTACAAACTATTTTTTTAGACCAAGTATCCAAGCATTTGCGTGATCAAATCTCTCGCAAATCATTTTTTAGACCAAAGTATCTAAGCATTTGCATGACCAAATCTCTTACAAATCATTTTTTATACCAAATTATCCAGGCTTCTCACCTGACTTAGTCAGACATCCCACTTGACTAATCTTTGAAACATGTGTAAACCTCTGTACCTACACATGTTGGGTACAAACTATGGAGAGTAGTTCTTTTTGTATTGAAGATAGCTTATCCCAAACCTCTCACAAATAAATATGAAAATTGACCATCAAACTAACCTATCAAGATTTACAAATCAGTGTTATTGAAAACAACAATTATATAATCTAAAGATGAAAGAAAGTAAGTTTGTCCATAATCATCCCAATTTATTTAATAAAATTAATTTGCCAATTGTTCGACATTAATGTAAAAATTGATAAGGAGGATGAAAACCCTTATTTCTTTTTAAAATGTTTCTTTAAGTCGTATTGACATCTAGTTGTAAATAAATCATCGATGCAAACGTCTAGCTACTCATGAAATTACAAATTTCACTTAGAAATTAATTTTTCAGCCGTTGGGAGACCGAAAAGTTTCAACTAATATTTTACATAGATTGACCATCTTAATTAAAATTTGTAAACGAATAAAATCATTGAAATTTTTAAAATATGATCAAAATTTTCAAAATATGACCAAAATCTTTGAAACTTTTTTTGAAATTTCAGTTAAAATCGACAAATATCGATTAATACCATTTTTTTCAAAAACTCACTAATAATTTTAAAATTTATATTTTGACTCGTGTTCAAATTTTTTTGACCAAAATAGTTTGGAATCCCATCCTATCAATTTGATAAGTATGTAGAATATGAAATATCAAATTTGAGATAAAAATAATTGTTGGCCATGTTTTATTATAAATCTGGAGGAATCCAAATCTGATAGTTAAAAATAATTTTTTATTTTAAAATATTATATAATTTTATATTAAACAGAACAGAGTCCACTTAGTTAGTTAGTTATAAAATATTTTATATAAAAAATCATTTTCTGTTATTTTCACTTAAAGGTAAAAGACATCATTTCTCGGGTCCACGGTGTAGAAGCCATTTTCACCTCAGAGTCGTCGCCAGTCGATCACTTTCTTCTCCGGCGTTCTCAGCCGTCTTATTTTCCGATCTCGATTTGGTCATTTCTCATTATTCATCCCCAACAAATGATAGTCCGTACTCGCTAAACAATATTTGTTCTAAAATTTTCCTGCTGTTTTGACTTCTGATCTAAATCAGTATGGGTGAGGAAAGGGATACTTCTCTGCTTCAGGTATCACTGTCAATCCAGACTTTTATCTTCTTCTTTTTTGGTTTGGGCAAACTAATTTCTTGAAAAATCATTTTTTGTTTTGGTCTTTATTTTTCAAGGAAGTTGTTGCCTATATTGCATGCACACAAACTACAAATGCAGCCAAAATGCTCTACTTGAATAGTTCTTTTTTGAATCCTAACCGATTCACTGATATTTAAAAGGTTCTAAATGATTATATGTAAGCAAAGATGAAGAAAAGAAAAAAAAAAGAGTGGGAATGCCTGATTGTATCAGAAAGGGAATTCTTGAATATTAACTTTTCCCCATTCCATTTTTTCTTCTTCTAGTGCATTGGTTTGAATTTATGTTTAACTTGGTTTCTTTTATTTTCTTTTACACTTTTATGTGGTAGTTTAATGATTGAGGAGGGGCTGGTGCCATCTCCAGAAGAGGAAGAGGAGAGAAAAGATGTGATTGTGCAGCTTAAAGAGGTTTGTTAATTCAATCTATTCGATTGTGAATTTTGTACATTGGATATGAGTTTGTGATCAGTGGTAGGATTAGGTATAGTTGTGCGTTTTTTATATGCTCGTCGAAAAGTAGTTGGGCATATGGGATGACAATGACTTGGTACAATGGTGAGATTGGGGATGGAAAATGAACCTATTTTGGATTCAAGCGAGTTTTCTGTCATATACCAGTATATGGATGTTCAACATAACAGTATGATGTGGCACATTCGAATATTGTGATTATGGTTGGTTGGCAAGGCTTGAATTTTAGGGGTTTGCTTGTTTTCAATAGTTGAGAACTATAACATTGAGAACATGGTAAGCAACTTTTTCTGGGGCCTATATTTACATCTTCCCTTCTTGACATTCACTAGCCCACATGGAATTTGATTCTTACTCAATTTGTTATTATTCCTAGTTACATTCATTGTTTGAATATGTGCAAGCCTTTGTTGCCTTTTAAACGTATTTCCACTAGTCATTCAAGCTGATCTTTGGTAGGCCTTGTAGCCAAGCATTCATGTCTCCAATCGCCCTTTCCCATTTCCAAGGTAGGCACCATAACTTCTCATTCTGAGGATTCTCAATGGAGGACTTCTTTTTGTTTTCAACTGTATTTGTTGTAATGATGCTATTCTTGTTACCTCTCAAAAGAAATATTATTGCTCCTGGTACTACAAATTGTCAACTTTTCTCTATATGGTATATAGTTGCATCTGAGTTTTATTGTTGTTTTTCTTTTTTGTTGTTTTTGTTTTTTTTTATACCCTCTTACAAAATCTTACGATATCAATTTCTGTTGGGTCATTCTTTTAGATAGTTCTGGAATGGGTAAAGAAGGTAGCTTGGCAACGTCGACTTCCAAAGGACCACATAGCGAGTTCTGGTGCCAGAATATTGAACTATGGTTCATATGGTTTAGGAGTATGTATTTTATTTTCCATTTTTCTATATGTTTTGAAGTTTGAAAGCTGGTTCCCATATCTTTCTTGCTTTCAACGTTTCATGTTTATGTATGCTTATTTCCTTGGTCCAGCCTCTTTCTCACTCACACACAAAAACACAAAGCATTCATCATATCTATTTGGTGTTAGCTGTATAATTGGATTTGGCCTTTTTATAATGTGTTGACCATCCATCCAACGCTCATAGACTCAAACCCTTACTCTATGATTACAACGATGAGCACTTTACCAACTTTGCTTAACCACTATAGTGGCTAAACCCTCTAGAATTTCTAGCAACTAATACATAGGTAATTTCTTCTTAAGTAAGAAAGACTATTAAAATTATAACAATGTTATCATCATCATCCTAGTCACCATCATATGCCAGAACAGCATCTATCTGGTGTAAAATTATAACAATGTAGTGTGTTTTAAACTTAAGCTTTTTTATTCTTTAATATATATGCAGACATAGTAGTTTGAAAGAAAGTCTATATATTGTGCTTTAGTTCTTTAGCTTTGAGTGGAGTGAGAGCTGGGCCCTAGCTCAGGCCAAATTTAATAAATTTACAGTTTTTAAATTGGGAAATCGTGCTAAAATCGTGAATTCTAAATGGGCTTGGCTCATTGTGGGTTTTCCAAACTTGATGTGGGTTGGGTCATTCTTGGTAGTTCCTGCCGGCATTGGCCTCAGGCGTGATTACTTTATCTATTTTGTTTGAGTTCCACTAAATCAAGCCCTGTTCTTGGCAAGCATGAACTGTCATGGCATCTCCTACCAAAAACCAAGGCAGAGCACCTGATTTTATTTGGTATCATTTATAGCCGCTAAGGTTATTTTTTTATTGATTGTATAAATTTTAATTGTATAAAAATGCACAAAGGTGAAATTGTTTTGAGTTCAATGCTCATTATCGTTATTGAAACCTTATCTCTTGTATCTATGAGTCAGAGCTGTGCTCTACAGGCTTTATTTTTCAACTCAGGGCTTTGTTCTTTGTGAGCCTACTGGTACTATCACGTGACTCATCCTGACGACTTCTTTTGTGTCTGTGTTGGTCTCGAGCTTGTGTCAGTTTGCATTTTAATGTTTGAAATTTTCATTGAGGGTTACATTTTTCCTTCCATGTTTGTGTCATAGCCTTCTAAAATAGTGAATTGATTTTATGTTCTACAGGGTAACTCTTGTTCATAATCCAATTTTCCATGTTACTCCATGTGTCTATCATGGCATACATTTCTCAATCATGTAATTTTCTTGTTGTTGTTTCTTTGTTCCCGCTGTTTATTTCATACAATAATGGAGAACTCTAAGGTGACTACTAAAGTCTCTCCTATCAAGGGAAACTTGACAATTGACATAAAATTACCACACATGGTGAATGGGTGAATGACTGCCTAGAGGATTTTGAAAATTAACTTTAATGGCGGTTTTTGTCAAGAAATCTGCAAAGGTGGTACGAGAGATTTGGTTAGAGATTTTTCCTCTTTTTTGTTGGCTTCTTACTCTAAGCCTTTAGTGGGATCTAGTGCTAATGAAATTGAGATTCTGAGCTTCCCATTTAAAGTGCTTCCATTGTTTCACTTTGTGGCCTTATGTTTGCAATTTAGCTCTTTCTTTCTCTGTACTGTGTGTTGTTTTTTATTTTCGTCTCTTTTCTGTTTTTCTTAAATGGAAGTTTATTGCCTTCCCTCTTTTTTTTTTCGAGAGAGAGAGAGACGCAGCCGGTAGGATCGGGTGTGGATAGATTGGACGGGTTTGGCTTAAATGGGTAAATTAGGGGCCTTAAATGGATTGAATGGGTTAATAAGTGGGATTCATGGAAATCTTAAATGGGTTAATGGGACTTTAATGGGTAAAATAAAGAATAGGAAAATATGGATCTAATGGGACATGGGTCATGTACAGTCAAAGTGGTGGTCAATGGGTCTAATAAAATAAAGAAAGAAAGAAAATAAAGATGGGTCAACATGCTCAAAGGGGACTAAATGGAAACGGGGTGGTCAATGGGATTTCTGGAGATGGGGTACGGTCAAGGTTGATGGTTGAGTGGAGAGGCTATGTTAGTCGAGGCTTTAACGAAAAGGGGAAAAGGCTACAGGTTTGGGAGTCTGAGAAATAGTAGAGAGAATGAAGTGGGTACGGCTAACAGATCTGGGTGAAGGCCAATGGCAGTGGAGATGGAAGGGTGGTGAGACTGTTTGGCTGGATTTAGAGTGGGCAGATCTGGAGGAAAGATGGTTGCAGGTGATGGGTGTGTGGTTTCTCAACCTTGATGCAGCAAGGCAGCAGACACGAGCACAGGTTCGTGGATGGTCGTTGACGCTTGAAGGCCCAAGCGAGACTCTAATCTTCTCACAACGAGTGGAGAAGGCGGTAGAAACTCCAGAGGTTGCTTCAATCACCGTTGAAAACAGGAACTTGAGGAGGAAGAAGACCGGTCGATCATCGTCAACGGGTAAGGTTCTCGAATCTACGAGAAAGAAAGAAGAGGAAGAAGAAGAGAACCGGAATCCACCGGGGAAGAAGAAGATAAAAGGGAAAAATCCAAGGGTATTTTATTAATCCATGATTGGTCCATGATTGATTTTCTTTGCCAGCCCCAAAAGGAGTTCTTATACATAAGGAACAAGGCAGAAAATAGAAATTGCTAAATTACAAGCACAATCTAAAGAAGGAAAAGAAAGTAAATAATATAGAAATAAAAATAGAAGGAAATATTGCTGGCTGAATTCTAATCCAGTGAAACTCTAGATCGTGCATGAGCTCGCCCTGACGTGTGGCCTTTCACCGTGCTACATGAGAGAGAGAGAGATATTCTGACCTTCCCATTTTAGGGCTTCCATTTTTTCAACGGTTAAGTTGTCCTTTTATTTATAGAAGATGATAATATCTCCTCATCAATTCAGTGGATCTGGACGATTAGAAGGTCCAGATCAGGAATCTCTTGGGGATTTCTTCCTTTAATAGGAAATCCTAGCTAAAGAAGGTCCTCCATTACTTTTGGTCAGAATTAGAGAAAGAAAATGTTGCTTAAATTGAAAAAGGAGAGGTGAATGTCTAGAGAGTTGCAAAATTTGCAGTCTTCCATCAACTATGATAAGATGATGGTGACACTTGGGAGAGAGGAGCAGCAAGTTGTGATCAATGAAGATGCTTTCCTGGAACGTTTAGACGCCTGGGTTTTGCAGACAAAAGGGCATCGGTGAAAACTCTAGTGAAAAGGTGAATCTGGACTTCTTGTTCATCTAAGAAACCAAGTTGAAAGTTGCGAAAGAATGGATGGTTTGGTCAGTTAGGGGTGGGTACATATGTCGGTGGTTGGCACTGGATTCTCAGGGTGCTTTTGGAGGTTGTTGGTTGGTTTGGGATCCTGGTAAATGGTATTTGTTGCAATCGTCTATCCAACAGTTTCTGTTTCCTGCATTTTTGAGGGGGGTCCAATGGTAAAATCAGAATGATCAGCTGCATCTATGGGCCTAATGATGATAGCTTTAGACCTGCTTTGTGGGCCGAACTCTCTTCCATTAGGCAGCTGAGTGACAGTCCTGGGCTCTAGGGGTGACTTTAATGTGATTAGGAGGATCTCGGAGAGGAATTATTGTTCCAAAATCTCTAGCAGTATGTAGGCGTTTAACGATCGGATTGAGTCTTGTAACTTGGTGGATATCCCCCATTTCAGAGCGTCCTTCACTTGGTCTAATCATCAGGATAATCCAAGGATGGCAAGTCTGGATCTTTTCCTTCTTTCTGAAGACTGGTTGTAAGCTTATGAAAATTCTATTAAGAAAGTTCTCCCTTAGCTGGTTTTGGATCACTCTTTGCGATACCCCATTAGTTTGTAGAGGCGGTGTTGGGAGTGTCAAGGGCGCCAGTAGAAGTCCCACATCGCCTGGTATGAGAGAGTTTCTCTGATATATATGAGGAATGCCTCCCTCCTTCTAGCACAAGGCCTTTTGGGAGCAAACTTGAGGTTGGCTCACCAAAGGTAATTCGTGAGAGCCCGTTCAAGCCCAAAGCGGAAAATATTGTATTGGCGAGACGGGGCGTTACAAATGGTATCAGAGAACGATTCAACTCTCTAACTGTGGATTAGAGCCGGAGATGGCTCTGGTTTTAAGGGTGTCAAGGAGGGTGCCAGTAAAAGTCCCACATCGCTTGGTATGAGAGTTTCTCTGGTATATATGAGGAATGCCTCCCTCCTTCTAACACAAGGCCTTTTGGGAGCAAACTTAAGGTTGGCTCACCAAAATAAAGCCGTGAGACCTGTTCATGCCCAAAGTGGACAATATTGTGTTGGCGGACAGGGCGTTACACTCTTCTATCGTCTCAGATTCATGCATGGATTCTTGGGGGCCTATCCCTTTTAGATTTGAGCTAGAATGGAAGCTGGAGGAGGGTTTCTCTGAAGAAATGGAGAGGTAGGGGGGTGAAAAACAGCTGGTGGGTTGGAGAGGTTTGTCTTTGCATGTCAAGCTAAAGCACTTGGAAGGTAGGATAGGCCAATGGAAGAAAAAGAGGAAAGAACTAGGAATGAAGCCAACTGATGAATTTTCCAGAGACCTGGAAGCCTTTGATAGGAAAGAGGAAGAGATTGGTAATTCGTTGGCAGAGGAGAAGCAGAAGCAGGTGGTGCTTAAGGAGGTTAAGGAAGCCGCATGCAATCAATGAAAAGATAGACCCCCCAGACTTGACGGTTTTCCTATACCTTTTTTCAAATATTTCTGGGGGCTTATCAAAGTTGAGTTGAAGGAGTTTGTGGACGAATTTTATAGCCGGGGGGTCACCTCCAAAGATTTGGGTGTGTTGTTTATTGTCCTAATCCCTAAGAAAATGGTAGCAGAGAATCTAGATGACTTTCGGCCTATGAGCTTGATTGGATGCATCTACAAAATTTTGGCTAAAATCTTGGCAAATCATTTGAAAGCGGTGCTGCCCTCCATTATTTCCCCTTGGCATGGTGTGTTCATAGAAGGGAGGTAGATTTTAGATTCGGTGGTCCTAGCTCATGAGAGTATCGATTGAAGACGGCTATTTGAGGATGGTATGCAAGTTGGACTTTCAGAAAGCTTATGACAGGGTGGAATGCCATTTCCTTGACTTTATGATGGAGAGAGAGTGGCTTTTGGGGTGAAGTGACGGCAGTGGATTCGGGCTTGCATATCGTCGGCTTACTTTTATGATTCTTAATAATGGCTCTCCTAAAGGTTTCTTGAAATCCTCTAGAGGTTCGAGGCAAGGAGATCCTCTTTCCCTTTTTCTTTATGTGCTGGTAGCAGAAAGTTTTGAACATGATGCTTCTTTTGGCGGAATCCAACAACCTTATTGACAGTTTTGGTATTGAGCATTCTGACATGGAAATTTCACATCCAGTTCACAGATGATACGATCTTGCTTTTAAATGCAGACAAAGAGGAGCTCTGGTATGTTTCAGAGACTTTGAAATGGTTTGAGATTTGTTCGGGCCTTGAGATTAATTTTCACAAGAGTGAGCTGCTTGGTGTGAATGTCCAGCATGAGATGGCGACTCAGCTTGCTGCAGTTTTTGGTTGTAAGATTGGTAGCTTTCCTTTCTCCTATATGGGGCTTCACTTGTGTGTATGAAAGCTCTCTGGGATCTGATTGTGGAAAAGTTTGAAAAGAGGTTGTCGGTTTGGAAGAGTTCAAAGCTTTCTTTGGGGGGCAGAATTGTTTTGATAAATTTGCCGATGTCGAGCCTGCCTTTTTATTTCATGTTGGTCTTAAATGTCCTGTTGCAGTTATCAAAAAGATGGAAGGCATAGAATGCGAATGACTCGGAGGATAGGAGACACTTCCATTTGGTGGAATGGCTGCTAGTGTGCAAATTGGAGGAAGGATGTCTTGGTATCAGACCATTAGTGGCAGTTAACCAGGCTCTTATTGGAAAATGGATATGGAGTTTAGCGGATGAGCAATGGCGTATGGAGATTGGTTTTGATTAGCAAGTACCAACTTCCTTCGTTGGGTTGGCGTATTCCATGTTCAAATGCAAGAGCTTCTGGTTTCTGGAGAGGGTGTGGAGCTGTGTCCCCTCATTTGAGAAACGCATTAGGTATAGGGCTCATGATGGTAATTGCATTTTGTTTTGGTACGGCATTTGGCTTGCGGACGTGTCCCTGAAGAGCAGATTTCCATCTTTTTTTTTTTTCAGATTAGCAGTGGATGGTATGGCTTTGGTAAAAGACTGTTTTTCCAAATCCGAGGATCAAACAGTGTGGGCACTTATTTTAGGTGTAATCTTAATGATTAGGAGATTTGGTGGTGGAGGAGCTCCTTCACCTGTTGCGATCTTCTTTCATCTCTGGGAATGGGGAAGATGCTCTGCTGTGGGAGGCGGGTGCCCATGGTAAGTTCTGAGTGAAGTCTTTTTTCATCTCAATTGTGAAATCCGGCATCTCTCCTAAGGTGGACCTGACTTGGTGGAAACTTCAGATTCCATCTAGGATTAAGGCCTTTATTTGGGTGACTGGTCTGGATAAGAATCTGACTCAAAACCTGGAAGTATCCAAGTTGCGCTTAGTTCTTGGGTGCTGTCTGTTGTGGGACCCACTACAGTACCCTAGTTGACCATGCGGGACCCACATCTAGACATAATTGACCAGAATCATCCCAGTTTGGAAAGTTGACTGAGAAGATATCGCTAGCTATGTAATTTACTGTAATTAGTTATTCTTTTATTACATTCTTTGTTTGTCATCGTAGTTGGCTCTCTTCTTATTATATACAATACAATACAGTTGGAGAGCTTCGATGGCGGCAGCTTTGTGGTCTGTGGTCTGAAGCGAATAACAGGATCTTTAGAAGTTGCATCAGAAGTGTGGAGGTGGTAATCAGGTCCATTCATATTGGTTTTGGTTTTCAGTTTTGGACAAATCCTCTGGAGAGGCTTCTGTTACTTCCGCAGATTCTAGCTCTAGGAACGGTGTGGCCCTTGGTGTCCTCCCCCTAGAAGAAGAAAACTTAATTTTGATGGCAGCAGAATGAAGGACGTGGGTAAAGCAGGTTTCAGTGGGTGATCAGGGATGAGGTGGTTACGGTTTTCTTAGAGTTTGCTGGTCCTCTCCTTCGTGTCATGCAAACAGAGCTAAGCTGCATGCTCTGTGGGAGGGAATTAAAGAATTATAAAGGGTAGGGCAAGAAGGTAATCTAATTGAAGGAGATTCTGCTACGGTAGTGAAGTGGGCTTTGGAAGGGAAAGTGCCTTGGAGGATGTTGGACTTGATAGAGTAAATTAATGAAACCATCACATCCCACAGATTCTCTATTTGGCATATTCTTCAGGATTCAAATGATAAAGCAGACACTTTAGCTAAAGAGGGGGTGGGGCTGTCTTCCAGGAGGCTGTTTTCTGTATATGACTTTTTGTTCCTTTTTGGCAACTTCTAGTTGCTGTGTTTGGGGATTTTTTGGTGCTTGGTGCTTTCTCTTTACCAGCCTTTCTGGCTGTAAGTTGTATTCTTTTTTTCTTTTAATAATAAATTGATGGTAATCTTTCCAAAAGAAAATTGTAGGTTTCTATATCTAACCCAATGATGTGACAAGCCAAGTTGCATCTGAATGATTTAATCTGCTACACCTCAAAAAAAAAAAAAACAAAAAAAAAAAAAAAAAAAGAAAGACAGATTTGATCTCAACTTGGGAGGTTGGCTTCTTGTCCCATGGTAGTTGCACTTCAAAACAAAGTTCTGTAATTTTGGTCTAAAGGCACCTACATAAAGTCTTACTTTCAATTTTATTTTCTATGTCCATTATTTGATATTTGAAAATCACATTCAGGTGTGAACTCTCTATGATCAAATACCCTATATAAGTCATTCAACAGATGAAACTTGCACTATTACTCTATTATCTGTTGTTTTGTAATACTTGAATATAATCAAATTGGAGTACGCTAGTTTATTAATTTATCCTGTCTCTTTGCTATTGGTGTCGGTTGCTAGGAGGGATAAAATCATGATATTGCATTTCAAAACCTAGTGGTCATAGGCATGCCTTGGTAGAGCTTGAGCCATTGCCTGGGCTACAACCCGTTTTGCGCCTCACCTCTCTTAGGCCCTTGCCAAGGTTCTAGACTCTTTTTTTTAGAATAATTTTCTATGATAAGCCTATTTTTTTAAGTTTTTTTTGTAATAGTTAGTAAATATTATAGTTAATTGAAGTAATTGTTAGCGTACTTAGTTATAAACTGTAATTATTCGATAATATACTTGTGTATGTATATAATATTATGATACATACTTATATAATGTTCTTGGAATCTTAGTTGCCATTATATTTTGGTGCTTTGGATGAGGAGTATTGTATTCTATTAACATTGATTCAGCAAGGACGTAAATCCTTTTATCTACACGTATTTTATGTATCTAAATAAGTACCTAGCAAAACTAAACTCATGCCTAGACATGTGCCTTGCTCCTTAGGCTCTAGGACCCCTTGGTGACTTTATTGTGACTTGCACCTTCAATACCATGCTTGATTGTGTTCTCTCGCTAATTCATCTTGATCTTTGTTTCTAACATGTATTCCAACTACTAGAAATATCTTGAGAACTTGTTCACATGGAGGTTTCATTTCTTACATACTGTGGATGACATGCTGAGTACTTTGCTGACTTAGGAGAATCATGCTAGTCAGGTGGGGCTTCTCTATCATATCTATGTTTTTTTGCCACCTCAGAGTGATGGTATAAATAGCTTTTATGATCGTGACCTATGTTCTTTGCCTACTATAATTGTGTTACATTTTCAGTATTCCCTCTCTCACTCTACATGTTTCAATATGATCAGAATTTTTTGTTGCAGAATGTGAATTGTGACCATCTAAGTGCTTATTGTTTGTTTTGACTTGTTCATGGCTGTACTTCCTCGTTTATAATTCCTTAGACATTGTTGATTTGAACATCTTGCTATTCAATTAGGTTCATGGACCAGATTCAGATGTAGATGCTTTATGCATTGGTCCCATTTACACAACAATGGTAGTAAGCTTATGCATTTCTTTCTCCATTTCTTTTCCATTTGTTGTTTGGTTGAAAATTATTGATTGATGTATCATTTAATGCAATGTGCAGGAGGACTTCTTTATTGTTCTACGTAATATGCTTCAGAGTAGACCAGAAATATCAGAAATTCAGTGTGTAAAGAATGCAAGAGTTCCTTTAATGCGTTTCAAATTCAATAGGACCTCAATTGATCTTCCATATGCCAAGCTTTCGGTATCATCCATTCCTGAGGTAAGTTTCTTAATTTTGCTACTTGATTTTGAAAATGAAACTCTTTCTAGAACATAACGGTGGTCATATATGCCCATCTGTATATTAAAACGAATGGAATTAATTCATGCTTCATTTGCTTTGTCTTTAATCGATTTTCCCAGGTGAATATTTCGCCATATAAGGTGTTTATATTTATTATTTTGTTTTAATTTTTCGGTCACTTGTAACAAAAAAAATATGGCTTCTAATTGCGTGCAATATGCAGAATGTGGACCTCCTCAATCCATTTTTCTTACAGAAGATTGATGAAACAAGTTGGAGAAGCTTGTCCGGAGTACGTGCTAATATGCGCATCCTTCAGCTAATCCCAAATTTGGAGGTACTTCTTGAAGATGTTAAACCCCTGCTTCCTAATGGATTTCATTTAATTTTCCACATTCTAGGCATTCATTTCAATTTTGAATACTTCACCATCAAATATTTGAAGTTCATTGATGTGGAAATCATTGTGAACTGGACCATTCATATCTGGCATAGCCTATATTGTCAAATAATGTTGCATGCATGTGAAGTCTCTTAAGAATACTTTTGTGTGAGGGTGTTATGCAAGGTGAATGTTTACATTTGGACTTTGGACTCTGATGCCCAGACACATAATGCATGGGGGTGGGGAGGCTTTCAATGGATTGGGTCTTTCAGTTCAATTTTGTCTTTGAACTAGTGAATGTGGCCTATTGAGAGTCTTAATTTCCCTTAGCCTGTGCTTATCACTGACATCCTATCTGAAGCCAAACGGTGCTCTTGTAGGTGACTCATATAAGAATGGGTCTTGATGGTATGTCATTGATAACATTATCATATGACAATTAGGTCTGATTAGGTTGGCAGATTTATTGAAATAAAGAATGGGACAACAGTTTAGCATACCTTCCCATGGGGGAAATACATTCCAAGAGTAACTGAAAGTTCTACCAACCAGAAAAACCCCATGATTTTGAAAATCCTAAAGAGTTTCTATAATGAGTATGGTTGGCTGTGACGTGTGAGGGTAGCAATGATTGCATGGATGTTTGTTGATGTTAGTACTTTGTTGGTGAAACATTTGAAATTTATGACCTTCAGATGGCAATTAGAAGCATCTATTTTTCAATATTGTTTTCCGTACGTTTGCAGTAATATATTTGGTAGATCATATGTTCTTTGCTTGGATATTTGCAGAATTTCCAGTCAATGCTAAGATGCATAAAATTTTGGGCAAATAGACGAGGAGTTTACGTTTGCAGTAATATATTTGGTAGATCATATGTTCTTTGCTTGGATATTTGCAGAATTTCCAGTCAATGCTAAGATGCATAAAATTTTGGGCAAATAGACGAGGAGTTTATTCTCATGTAAGGAAAGTTACACGTCAGTTTTATCTCTCACATGTTGCCTCTGCTGAAATTTGAGTTGTGTTTTGATTTCTTACTGAATGTGCTAAATAATTTTTGTTATGCTTTCCTGTAGCTGCTTGGTTTTTTTGGAGGGATTCACTTGGCAATTCTTGCAGCTCATGTCTGTCAGAACCACCCCAATGCCAGTCTTAGTGCTCTTGTTTTGATCTTCTTTGACACATTTTCTCACTGGCCTTGGCCGACACCAGTGATTTTGCAAGATGGTTCAATACACTTCAGGGAAGTTTCTGATGATCTCTCCCTCATGCCTATCATGCTGCCATGTAGCCCATTTGATTGGTGCTACAGTAATATCACAAGAGGCACATTCAATAAAATCAGGACAGAATTCGTTCGTGGATATAATATGACTCAGGTAACTTTATTTACTTGAAACTGTTTGTTTACACCAAAGTGTTGCTTTTTCCTTCCTAATCCAATATGTATTCATAAATAATTTTTTTCGATGTTATCATTCTTACCTATTTTTAATTAGAAAGGACACCATGATGTACATGTGTAAATTGTCATCCTGATGTGATAAACCAACTTTAGTATTCATGTTTTTTCATGACAGGAGGTTGAAAGGCCAGACTTTGAATGGAGCAGTCTGTTTGATCCTTTTCCCTATTCAAAGAGATATAGACGTTTTGTTAGGATTTTTCTTTCAGCTTCAAACAAAGAAGGGTTGCAGCACTGGATTGGTTGGGTAAAGTCATGCTTCCGTAGTCTTCTCCTCAAGGTACAATTTGTTCTTATTTCATTTGTCATTTTTTTGAGATTCATTATAGCTTCCATTTTCCTCAAGTTAGAAGTTTCTGGTTGAAAGAAATACAACATTGCATGGAACCTGCGTTGAACTTCTTTAGTTTTTTAATAGTAGAGACAGGGATGGAGGTTCGAAGCCACACTATCTGCATTGCATTTTTTCTTAATTTGCCATTTCCTCAATGATTTTGGTTGAAAGTTGGAAACCACAACATCTGTCACAGTAGTTTGGGAACCTTCAAAGTTCAGAGAATGAAAATGATAAAAATAGAAATAAGTAATTAAGAAATGTTTTTGGTTGCTTGTTGATGCTATTGGAGTATTTATTTCTTTTGCCTTTTTTTTTTTTTTCAAATTTTATCGTGCTGCAGCTAGAAGAAATGCAGGGATTTTGTGATCCAAATCCAACAGAATATGTTGATCCCAGAATGGGAGAACCAAATGTAATGTTCTATTGGGGTTTATCACCGAACCGGAGCAGCTTCACTGACATCAAATCTGTCCAAGAGGAGTTTGTGGAAATCATAAAAAATGGTGATCAGAGTTCCAGTTGTAAGATTGATCTTTCAATTGTCAGTTCTTCCAATCTTCCAAAAAATGCAGAATTCGAGTGTAGGAATGGGAAAGAATCAAAAGCCTATTGGAGATTCACAAATTATGATCAGCCAAGGGAACCCATTTATTCTCAGCATCTTCCAAGTTACTTTGTAGGATATGCAGCCACTGATTGAAGTGATATCCAAATTGCGAACTTGATTTTGATGAGATGAGTTTACCCGAATTTTACTTCTTGTTTTCGAACCAAAGTATGATTTCTGCAATTTTGTTCTTGTAAAGGAGGGGGAACTTAAGGCCCCAGTCTAGGCAGGATATTTGCCATTTGGAGCAGAGAAAGCAGAAGCTACTACTCATCTTGAGAAACAAAGATGAAATTATATACATTTTGCGAGAAGGTTTTGGCATTTCAGAAAATATATACAAGGACTGGTAAATGTAACATACCATCATCTGGTTTCTTTGACATTTACGGACAATTAACATGTCATCTGATTGAAGCTTGTGAATTAGGAAAATTTTTAGGTGGCTTCATCTCTACATTTGACTGAATTATCTTAACACGAGGTATTGCTGCATTCATTTTACAAAATGAAATTTCAACTACCAAGAAGAGTTGCTACCTCACCCAACATGGGTAGCTCAACTGGTAACTTCTCACCTCACGAAACGAGAGGTTGCAAGTTCGAGTCCCTGTGGCATTAACCTGTGTGGGTGCGGGATATTACTCGAAGAGAGTTTTATGAGAACTAGCCTAACCCCAGGAATTTCAAGGAGATTTCTCCCCTTTGGAACTGAAAAAAATGGGAGAGTTGCTACCTTGCTGGTTTATCACAATTGTAGTTAATTAAAAAAAATGTCAGACTCTGCGTTGGCCAGTATACTTGGTCAATATTATCGACTATGCAGCAGGTATATTGGCTCATGATATAAACAGCTTAGATCAAAGATCCATGCTGGAGTTTTACTATTATGCTAATTTAATTAGCATTAATCATATAATTGGCATGTGAAATGGAGTGAATTGGTGGTCTCACTGTATTGTAATTCAGATTGTATAGTTTTTCAGACAAATAAATAAATATGATCAGGGGTTAAGATATCGTCCGATACGAAACGTATCAGTCAATATTCATAATATTGGTCTTTTTAAAAAAAAATCAAAACAGTGGTGAGCCTGAGTTGATATCTCGGCCGATATTCAAAATATTGATCGATATTTTCGTTTTCAATTTTTTTAAAAATAATAAAAGCTTCCTTTTGGATTATTTATTTATTTTTTAATTCAAAATAAATAAAATAATAAAAAATACAGATATTTAAAAAAAAAAAAAAACACAAAAGAGGAGAGAGAATTTTATCGGCCGATATCTCGGTCTGGGCTAATTTTTCACCCCTGAATATGATATATTTCTTTTGATTTAGTAAATTGGCACCCACAACTATTTCAAATTTAGATAAATAAATATTATTTTCCAAATAAAAGTCTTCCAAATTTCTCTTATTCCTTCCTCTAGAATACCACTCTCTCAATTTACAGGTTTGGATTTATTTATTCTATTTTTATTTATTTTTATTTTTTATTTGTAATATATAATTTTCTGAAACTCCTTTCAGAGTTGTCTGTTCTATATTTGCTGGAATATTAAACGGAGACATTTTTTTATTTTTGTTTTTATTTCTTGAATCTTTCTCGGAAAGGAATTCTAATATTGCTGGCTTTAAAATACTTTTTGTAAAGCCTTTTTTATCGAATTCAAATTTAAATTGTTTTCTCCTTTATATTCTCCATTTTTTTTTTTAAGACCCAGGAAAAACCTCATACCCATCTCAAGTTACACTTTTGGAGAAAGCAACATAAATCCCACTATGGGTTTAAAATTCGGGATCGGCCGATATGATACGGCCGAGATATTAGCATCTCGGCCGAATATTGGCCGATACGAAATCCCACACTCCCAAGGGAAAAAGATCATCAGAGCTCGAACTCATGACCTCTCCCTTTACGAGGGGAGAGGCCACCCGCTGAGCTACCAAGCGGAAATACCAATATCTCAACTTACACTATCGAAAATAATCACTTTTTATTTCATGTGCCATTTATAATTTGATTATACCTCTTGTAATTTGTTTTGTTCAAAATAGCTTTAAATCACATTAAGTAATTTTCAACTTCATTAAAATAAATTCCAAGAACAAACTCTATAAAAAAATTCAAAAAAGTAAAAAAAATGTAACAATAAAATATTTTTATTAAGAATATATTAAATTTTTCTATTCATAGCATTTTATCATAATTAACATATGAAACATATGAAGCGCCTTCTTTGACCAGTTTTTATTTAAAAAGAAGAATTTGCTATTTTTAATACTTTCATAAAATTTAGACCGTTATTTAAAATTAACTAAAAAGTTAACAATACTTAAATTTTATTTTTAATATTTTGTGCATTATATTAATGTACTCCAATATTTACTTAAAAATGTAAAAGTCTAAAATGAGAAAAAAAATATCTTCTTATATTATCTAGCTTGAATGCCTCAAGTTCTTGTGTTTATCTGTTTGCAATTGTATCAATTTGGTTTGGATTTTGGATGGCTAGCCCTGGTTGTCACGTATTTCTCGCGCTTTGCTGTTTTGGGCCCCTTTCCTCTGTCATGAAAAAGCCCTGGTCACCTTGTGGCCCTCTATATGGATGTGGGTCCCAATGATTTTAAGTGGTACTTAGGTGGGCCTTTGTTGCTCATAATAGCTGCGTCTGAATAAGAGGTAAATTTTATAGAGGTTATACAGATTTACTCTTGATCAGGAGTTATCCTGAGTATTATAAATAACCTTTTGCTTAGAAAGAATTTTCAAAAGTGAAAAAAAAAGTAAAAAATTGATTTTTTATTTTTACGCTTTATTATCTCCTATTACCCCCATCTAAACAGAGCTAATATTATTTATAAATTTTACAGGAATTATCCAGAGTTACTTCTTATAAGAAATTACCCCCATATTATAATTATACCTTAGCAAGGAAGGATTTTAAAAAGTGAAAGGAGAAGGGTAAAAAAATACCCTTACCCCTCTATTACCAACGAGAATGATAAGAGTTAATGCCCTTTACCCCCCTCCATACACAGCCTCAATCATGCTCTCACTGAGATGTCAAATCATCCCTCACCTGCCAAGTTGCCACAACATGTGCGAAGAAAGTAGGATTATTAGATGCTTGATGGACGCTGTAAAATATTCCAATAATCAATAAGAATTAATTAAACAATAAATAAAATATCTTTGGGGCCCATAGGAGTAAAAGACAGTGATTAAGGCCAATATAATATGCAATTAACATTTGGAAGTTGTTGATGATGCCACAATTTGGTGCAAAAGGACAACCTCCACATGTTAAACGATATTAGGATACATAAACTAATCAAGAACTGTATCTAAATCTATAATTAAACATTTTGTCCAGCACTGAGTGTCGATCCAGAGTGGTACATATATAGTACTTTAATTAAAAAATAATAGAGACATCATTATTTTCAATAAAGTAAGACATTGAATTTGTTTATTTATTCATTTGTTATTATCTTAATGAGAAAATCAAAGTGTCCGTTGTTATAAAAAATACCGATATTTCTATCATTTCTCTTGAATTAAGAGGAAAAAAAAAATAAAGTGACCCTTAAAAGAAAATTTCCTCTTAACTAAAGTGTTTTAGGCCACAATCATAGAGAAATGAGTTTTTCTAGAGATAATAAAACTAAAGGTTCTTGAAAAGTATATAGGTTCCACATGGGTCTAATTCAACTGGTTGCCTCCGATTTTAGAAAACGGGTTCGAGTCTCTATGGTCTAATCTTGGTGTGTTCTAGAGATAGTGGACTCACCTGAGATTTTATACTAGATATCCCACGAAGGTTGAATGATGTTATTATTATTGTTGTCTTAAAGATAGATTAGCACTCTTTAAGATGTATCTTTTGGTGCACAAAGGTTGTTGATTTCTTTACCTTTTAGATCAAACAACCTCAGCTCATATTAAATGGCCGAGACTTGGTGCACTCAGTCTCAACCCCTACAAACACAACCTGTTGAATTTGTATTCACTCAAGTTCTATAGAGAAGAAATTTGAAAGATGGAAAAGAATAAGGAAGTTCGATGATTTGAAAGATCTTTATGTTTAAGAAAAAATAGTTTAATTGAATTACTCTACTCATAGGATTTTTTTTTAAATGATGGGTAAGTAATTCATTCAAAAGAAGTCCAAAGGGAAGATATACAAGATGTCCAGAGCATGGGTCAAGCCGAAAAACACCATCAAAGATGGCTCAAAAATTAAGAACTCAATTGGTCCAAAATCGCACCTTTATTTATTCTCTGATTTTTGAGTTTTTCAAAGCAATGGCTAGAATTATTTAATTAAATTGATTTTTTATAGGCATTGTGTACACAAATAGATCTTTTCATAAAGTGTTCTCGTGGTGAGAGCTCTATATAAAGCTCACATATGATTTTAGAGTTAAATGTGTCTGAAAGATCTATATGCAAAATAATAGCTAAAAAAATAATCAACTTAAAACAACTCTAGTTATGATTTCGAAGGACCTAAAAAATCAATGATAAATAGGGGTTTAATTTTATCAAGTTCGATTCCACAACTAGAATCATTCAATCAAATTAAATGTTGGCTCAATATCTCCAAGACTCGTCAACTATCTTGATGATCTACATTAGCTGTAGTGCACTCTGGCAAGCTTACTTGACTGCATGTACTTCACTCTTATTTTCTCTTAGAAAACGAAGAGGAAAAATGAAGGAAAAGGTTTCAGAAAAGGGTCTTTATTGTAGAAGAAAAGAAAAGCTCCATTATCATAGACTTGTTGTGTATGCAGGTGTCATAGGTACCTCTAATATGATAGTGGGGCAACAAGTGAAAATGGTTATGGTGAAGAGGGGTTGTGCTTCAATGGGTGGAGACATGTTTTACCAATAGAAAATCTGTTAGAATCTGTCTACATATTCTAAGATATATTTATTTGCTATATTTAAATTATTTTTTATTTAGTATTTTTCAAATTTAGAGCTTTTCCTATTTATTTGATTTTACTTGTTTTATTTGTACTATCCTTTATCTATAAATAAAATAATAGATTAAATGTATGATTTCTTATTCATTTCATATCGCCCACAATGTATTGGGAAAATGAAGACCAATACATATCGGCCGCAATGCATCAGTGCATTGCAGCTAGGGTCTAGAAGGGTGATGGGTGGGTGCAGATGGGTGACATATAGGTGACGGGCGGGTGAGTATGGGTGACATACGGGTGATAGATTGGTGAAAAAATGGGTACGAATAGATGTGTGTCGGTCTATTTTGACTGATGCGTATCGGTTACCCAATACATGCTTAATGGCCACTCACATCGGTGAACCGATTTTTTTACCCCAACTTCGCCTACACTTGCCCCATTGCACCTCATTTGCCATAAGGTCAAGGCAAGTGAGTTCCAAATCTCAAGCCTCTCTACTTAGATTCATTCCCTATAATTACCACCTGCCTCTTTAAGTTGTTGACTTTATATAAGTGGCATTTCTGCACTAACATTTTATTGTGTTAATTAAAAAATGTAAATACTTCATGAATCCAGAGACTTGATGGAGTCCAAGTAATATAAAAATGAATATTTAAGGGTATTTAAAATCAACTTAAACAACTCAAAAAGTCTTCTGCATCAATCGCAAGCTCCACCGTCTTAGCATCTTTGTCCAAAATATTCTTTAATGTTTAAAGAATTATACTATTCCAGTGTTTTTAGAAAGGTAACCTAACAAGACCATGAATTAGTCTAGCTTGAATTGAGTGAAACTCAAGACTTTTTTTTGTTGAAAATCTCAAGAAAAGAGACTAATTAACATGCGCTATTGAAAATTGGTTAAAATTTCTTAAATACTGGTCAATTATACGAGCATCAATCATTTTATATTGATTACTTTTCTAAAAATTATTTGTCTAAACTTTCACCTTGGTTGTTTCTACGATCTTTTTGTTTGATGAGATTCAGACAGGGTAAAAATATGGAGATTGGATGACCTTAGTCGAGATATCAGCCAATATCATTCTCTCACGTCTTTTTTTCTTAGAAATATTGGGTTTCTTTTTATTTTTCTAAAAAAAAAAAAATAATCTTTTTTTAAAAAAAATCTGGAAACCCAAATATCGGCCGATATGCATCCAATATCAGCCGAGATATTGACTGGGCCCACACTAATATTCAATTTTTTTTTAAAAAAAAATCGCCAAATGAATAGTGTAAGACCGATTTGATACGTATCGACCGAGATTTCATCCCCTAGATTCAGACCGGCGAAGGTGTCAATGAAATGAAGTAATACATTAATGCTAATTAATACATACACATGATACGTTAGTAGAATAAACATTTGGACAAGTGATTGAATCTAATAAACTTTAAATCCTCATAATCTCTGTCATACATACATATACAGAGTGTACCTCAAAAAGCAATATCGTCCTCTCTCATGTTTAGCAAACCAACATGACAATTGTACTTTGTGAATTAATGCTAAACAATGTTATTAACCATAAACAAACTTTATCTTAAAGGTCATAAGTACTTGGTATAAAAGTGAAATGTTTTACAATTTAAAAGGAGAATTCATTTAAAGAAATGGTATAACTTGAATGGAACGTGGGAATGCAGAGGGGCCTTTAACTTGAGTTTTTTTTTCTTTTTCTTTTTCTGTATTTATGTGTGGGAAAATATAGAAAAGCCAGCGTAAAACTTCCACGGTCTTTAAAGTACACCAAGTGAGACTATAGGGGCTCGAACTTGACACCTCCCATTTCATGAGGCCAAATAGTACCGGTTAAAGTAGACCCATGTAGGCTAGCTTGAGTTCTTTTGATATTGAGAGTTTATTAGTTGTTCACAATATATTCTATATAAATTTTCATTTTTTTTTAAAAATTTCCATCTTTCTAAAATAAAGAAGTAAAATGGATGGCCTTTAAATCTAAAGGTTTTCATAAATTCCATTTAGTTCTTAATTTTATGAGACGCATAAATTTCAAATAAGTTGAACTTTGTGACTGATTGATTTAAAGAAATTCCTTATTTAATTGTTGGGGTTTATTTGTCTGGCATGTACCAATATCTTATTCTGAAGTTGACTTTTTAGAGGGTTTTATTACAAATAGAGATGTCATGTTTAAATCATAGATAAAATTGTCTTTAACATGGTGTTTGCCACTAGACTAATCAAAAGTGGATGCAACATGTTCTTAGAATAAAAAATAAGTAGCGATCCTCCCACATGCTTTTTGTGTAATCAAACACAGGAATTAGTGGATTTTCGATTTTACTCTTCGCATGAAGAGTAAAATCGGCTCACCAACCCTTAGCATGAACAGTAAATCGGCTCTCCGAAATTCACATGAACAGTAAATCGGTTCTCCGAAAATCACATGAATAGTAAATCGGCTCACCAAAATTCACATGAACAGTAAATCGGCTAGCTAAAAATTTGCATGAACAGTAAATCGGGGTAGCAGAAATTTTACAGTTCATGCAAAATGTCCGATTTTACCGTTCATGCGAAGGGTAAAATCGAAAATCCACTAATTCCCATGTCTGGTTACACAAACCTCCCGTGGGAGGATCGCTACCTAAAAAATGGGAGATGATATTGGCACCTCCTATTTTTTACTAAGATATACATTCTTTTTTCTAAATTTTGAATAGTGAAAATTGAGCAAAAATATAAGGGATTGTGTAGACCTCTCAATTCCATAAGAATGTGTAAATCTCTCAATCCACACACTCGATAAGCTAATGAGAAATAACTTTATAGAAAGTGGTCCAAAAGAATTTGAGCGTGAATCGAAATCAGACTTTCTAATCTTTTAATCTCTCTCTTGTAATATACAATTGCTCTCTTCTCTTCTCACTTTATGAACCCATGTGGTTAAATTTATGTGTAAATATTAATAAAACAATGCAATTTAAATCTAATTAAATATGAACTTGATTATGTGTGTCGTTGAATTATTATTTTAACGCTAGTGATCTTCCCACGGAAGGTTTGTATAACTAGATACGGGAATTAGTCGATTTTCGATTTTACCCTTCGCATGAACAGTAAAATCGGACATTTTGTATAAACTGTAAAATTTCGGCTAGCCGATTTACTGTTCATGCAAATTTTTTACTAGCCGATTTACTATTCATGTGAATTTTAGTGAGCCGATATACTGTTCATGAGAATTTTGACGAGCCGATGTTACTGTTCATGCGAATTTTGGACAAGTCGATTTACTATTCATGTGAATTTTGATGAGCCGATTGACTGTTCATGTGAATTTTAGCTAGCCGATTGACTGTTCATGTGAATTTCGGCGAGCCAATTTACTGTTTATGTGAATTTCGACGAACCGATTTATTTTTCATACGAAGGGTTGGTGAGTCGATTTTATTCTTCATGCGAAGGGTAAAATAAAAAATCCACTAATTTCTATGCTTGATTACACAAAAATCTCATTAGAGAATCACTACTTTTTTTAATATTTCTAATATCTGCTTCAATATTGATCAGACAATAACCTTAATCAGAAATTATCACATCATGAATGATGAAATGCCAACATAGGAGCCATCAATCAATCATGACTTTGTCTATTATTCCTTCTAGACTCTACTAGACCTCCAAGATAAGAGGCTAAGCTAAGTCGTTAAAGTCTTCCTTTAAACAGGAAGAGAGTTCTTGTTTGAAAAGACTTTTCAAATCATCCACACGATTTTGATTTTTCCATATCTTTGACTTCTATTCCCCTTCCTTTGGGAAGAAACACTATTACAAAAAGACAAAGTTAAGCGTTAATCATGGAGTTAAGAGATAGTTTAAGCAAAATTACAATAGCTTCTAAATAGGATAATATCAAAAAGGAAATTAAAAATGATGCATTGGAGAAACCCTTGAAAATCATTTAAATAAATAAGATAAAGTGAAAAAATTATTTAAGAGGTTGATAGAAAGATATAAAATAGCTAAAAAAAATTTAAATAAATATGGGTATAGAGAAAAATATGAGAAAAATGCTATTGAAAACATTTAAAGAGGGATATAATGAATTATAAGATAAAAATACCCTTCTAAGTGGTTGAGCTCAGCTCAATCTTGATTTTTTACTAAATGCGATACAATTATCTTAAAAACATTTTCAAAGTTCAAACACTTAAAAACCCTCATTTGGACTAGTATATTATCTATAATTAAAATTAGTGTAAACAAGACATTTTTATAAAAATGTGAATTGTATCTTTTTTATATACTTTAATATTTTATACTTATTAGTATATTATAATATTTTAATTTATTTATTATTAAATACTTTATCTGTTAGTTAATTAATACTATTATAGAACATTATGTTGATGTGATGAATTTGATTTAGTTTGACCACAATTAAACTCCAATTAAACCCTATTAAATCAAACTTTCTTATAACAAGGTTAAATTCACGAGTCGATTTTTAAGACATTGATTTGAAGGGCTGAATAAAATTTGACAAAAAATAATTGTAATTAAATAAATGAAAATAATGGTAAATATCGATTTGAACCGTATTCCTGTGATGTAGTCATTGTTTATTTTATTGGTTCCTGTTGAAAGGCATTTGGACCTATCATATTTTACCTTATTATTTAATCAATCGGATTATATAATTGATTAATTGTGTTCAAACTTTAAAGAATTAAACGAATAGAGAGAAAAGTAGGAAAGAATAGAGCGTAACATTAGTCTTACCAACCACTTTTTTGAAAAAATATCCACCGTACATTTGGACCTTCAAAGAAACATCAGTTCAAATTGTCAAAGCAATATGAACTCAAACCTAATTTCAATGCCCTTAGAATAGATTTTTATTCTTTTGATTATTTATTTATTTTGAATAATATAAATGTTCTCATCCCACGTTAGAGGTGGGATTTAATCTCAAGAATAAATAAAAACCACCAGCAAATCTCGTCAATCAGATAAACTCGGATAGTTAAACCAAAAATCTTTTGATTATAGTTTCTCGTGGAAAAGATAGAGAATTAACTTTTAATTTTTATATGTGAATTTATTTAGTTGAACTAAATTTAAGAAAGAGTTTTAAATGAATATATGAATTTATCTAACATATGGAGTTGATGTGATACAAAGTCATTTAAATAATTTTAAATTTAAAATTTACAGTAAATGAGATGATTAAAAATCTGAACCTAATCCAATTTCTGAATTAAATCTAATCAATGTAATTCAAACTTGATTTAGTTATTGAATGAAATTCATGCAAATTCATTTCATGAATGAATTTATTGTCAAAATTTACATTTAATTAATCAAATCCAAAATTGAACCCGTTGTTAACCCTGGATAGCCCTTCAGTGTGAAGCTAGGATACGGAATAGTTGGGTAAAATTTGATTTATATATGTAAAAGGGTCAACTATACACGAAAGAATGTCATTCGAGGATACAGGTAAGCTTGGAATAAGACGTCCCACGTGTATAATCATCCGAAGTCCGTGGCTTGCTGAGATATATAGTAAAGTCTCTATAATGTATTAATCTATAAAGTTATAACATGTTTAAAATAATATCGGCAGTTGGTCTCAATCTTTAATCTATATAAAATGTAATAAATCTATATAATTCAGTACTCAATACATTTATAATAAAAAATGTATTGTCTCAACAATTTTTTAAAATAATATCTATATATTAAGAATACAAAATTACTACAAAAGTGACTAAGGACCTAGAAATACTCTGAAAAATGACCATAGGTTGATTTATTTCCAGATATGGCTGAAGTGGTAGGATAGGGTTTATCGTTGGTCTTGAGGGTTGCACACGGATAGGATCCATTGGCAGCAATGGGTGACAGTCTGACTTTTAGGCAGTACTAGTCAATGGGGCAGAAAGAAAATGAAGATAAAATGACTTCAGCCGAAAAGACTTTTTATGATGGACGAGAGTTTAAGTACTTTTTTGGAAAAAGAATACTGAACATCAATTTGCTAAACCCTCTAATTAAATAACCTCTCTAATGTAATATATGTACCATGCTCCCAACGATATTACATTATAGAGCTTTTACTATATATGTATCTAGAGCTTTATCTAATGTTTTCGTAGTGTCATGAGTTTCTTTAATCATAAAATAAAATAAAATTATATACTAAAGAATGGCAAAATATATCACTTTGCCCACATGAGTGTACCGCCTTATAAAGCGGGAGGTGTCAGATTTGAGTCCCTATAATCTCATCTGTTGTTCCCTAAGAACAGTAGATACTACCTACTGGAATTTTTCGCTGAATTTCCTATGATTTCCCATATATGTAAATTCAAAATATTTACTCATGGCAGAAAATATTTATTTCTTCTAACAAGAACTGCCTATTTTTTTATAAAATATGTGTTATATACGTTTTATCTTGGACTTTAGAAAACAAAATCAAAGAACAATTTTCAAAAGGTGTGAAAAATACTTATATTTTATTGTATAACAACTTGGTGGGACTAATTACGTGTTCTGTTAACCAGACCCAGTCATGAATCATGACTTGGGAGTATGTGGTTAGGATTGCAGGGTTTGAATTTATCAAATGAGTATGGTACCAAAATGTCAGAATCAGAATAGATGAACATTAAATTCGAATATGTCCAAAACTTCAAGTTCATCTACAATTTCATTTAGGGTAGGAGGATGTAGTGATGTACTACCTTAAACACATTTAACTACAAAACTTACATATAAAAAATGTTTTTTTTTCTTTAAAAAATAGATCTATTATATTTTGTTCTCATGTATAACAATTTCTATTGTTTGGTGCAACATAAGGTTTTCACAATAATTTATCAATGAAAATTTTACATAAGTGGGAAGTGAAGAATTGGTTATTATATAAAATTATATATTATAAAGTTAATTCAACATATGTTTTCGGTAAAATGGTAGTATTATGTATTTTTTTAAAAACAAGTGTTTAGATTTTTTAGAGCACATGACTAAACTTTAGGGTATTTGTAAATATCTCTATCCATACAAACTGGATAACACTATGGAGAATGACCCTTTTGTGTTGAGAGCTTATATAAGATATAGTTTAGTTCGATAATGGCCTAACCCATCTCAATCCAATCCAAAATTTATGTCAAGTCATGTTGGTCCATGAGACATTTGATAGGGATTGCAACGGATTAAGTATTGTGTTTGGCTTGATTAGAACATGCGTCTTGAGTCAAGTTGTGATTGGATCATAGGTTGGGCTAGTTTGAATCTTGAAGAATGTAAGCGATAGGTTCGGATTGTGTTAGGTCATGAATTGAATTGTAGATCAAGTCGATGGCTCAACTGGGTCATAAATCATGTCATGAATAACAAACCAAGTCATGGTTTATGGTTAGGTTGGATCTTAAATCTTGAAACCACAAGTTTTAAAAATTGCTTTCTAACTTCTCTCTCTAAGAATTCTTGTGGAAAATGACTGAGTCATAAAAATTATTTTCCATGAAAAGATTTACTTATAGCAATTAAAAAAACTTAATGTGAAATCATTTTTCATTTTTAAAGAAAATTTTGTAAAGATAAATAAAAGTAGATGATTCAGCTAGATAATAAATATTTTTATCTATAACTAATATATCATATGGGCATGAGAAAGATTGAATTTAAATTTAAAATAAATAATAATTTTAATGAATCGAATATATCAGACAGGATGCTACGCCTAAATGGGTTTATGATACAATCAAGGGTTTAAATTTTGAGTTACATTGAGGTTATATTGTAATGTGAGCCCCATTTTACAAAATATAAACTATGAAGCTAATTTAATTCGGATACATTAAATGAAAAACTCTGAAATTAAATCATTTCACAAATATTTATAATTTTTAAAACCTAAAATAGAATGTTGAATAGCTTGAATCTATCATTATATGACTTCACATTGGCCATAAAAAAAAGGTTTACTAAGTGTAATGGTGAGATTTCATCAATTTTAGAACTATTTCAATATAGATAGCGTTCCTTTTATGAGCTTTTTGTGTAACGAGACATGAGATTTAGAGTATTGCCCATTTTACCCTTCCACTGCTGTACGAAATCATTTAAAAAAAAATAAGTGATCGGGTCAGTGATCTGATTTGCTATTCTTTATGAAAAAAACAGTCTCACTTAGATAAATTTCAGTGAGCCGGTCAGTGATCTGGCAAACCGGTCAGTGAACTGATTTATACTGCAGTAGAAGGGCCAGTGATCCAGTGAGCCGGTCAGTGATCCGACGAGCCGATTTGAACGGTTCGGCGAGCCGGTTCGAAGGGCAAAGTGGACAATACAGAAAAACCGTGTCGAGTTATATAAAATGTCCGTGAAAAGATCGCTACCCTTTCAATACAGGGCCAAACTAATCAATTATAATACAAATCACCTCAAATTGATTAACTTTTATTTGAAATTTTAAATCAATTTATCTAAGGTTTTTTTTTTTCTATTTTTTGAACTTGGAGTGTGAGCAGCTTTATTAACCATTTAATGCAACTTTATTAACCATTTAATGCAACTTTCTAAACCTAGAACTATCCATTGTTTACTCTTTTGATTTTGTTATAAAATGATTATCCTGAAATAATCTTAGAAACTAGAAGTCCAAGTTCGAGTCATATAATGACCTAAATTCTACATTTATAGTTTTGTCCAATGCCCTTATACTCAAATAAAGATGAGGGTCTTTGGTTTGTTCGTCATAAAAAAAAAAAAAAAAATGAAACCTTAGGAGTTGTTGTTATTTTCCAATTATGAAAAATAAAGAGCCTGAAAATGAGATAATTCGTTCTTTGTCTAAAGAATTAGAATTATTTGCTTAGACCAAAAGAAATGTAGCACGAGGAGTATAGAAAATGAAACCCTTCTTTTCTTTTGTTACAAGACGGGAACTATTTGCTTAGACTACAAAAAATATGACCCAAGGAAAAGAGATATTCTTTTTTATTCTATGAAATTGGGAGCATTTGTTTAGACTACAGAAATAAGGGATTTCCTCTTCCTCTAAAGAATTCATTTTCCAACATTAAGGGGAGGGTATATCACTTGTTGAGGAATAGAAATAGAACATTATACATATTTTTTCTATAAAATTGCTGTATTTGAGAAAATAGACAAACAACTTCTTAGGCCCATTGAACCATCATGACTATATTTATACGCTATTAGAAGGCTCCTAATAAGGATACCAAATTCTTTAAGAAACTGTCATTATATTTTATGTAATAAAAATATTTTAAATTTTCAATTTAAATAACTGTTTCATCCTTTCAATGAGTTTTGAAATTCTAGAACATTTTTGTCGTTTTAAAATATATGGTGTTTTTTCTCAAGACAAGTAGCATCTCAATCAATAGAGAAACTTCTTTCTTAAATGTTTATCACATAGAAAATCATAAAACATAAATTTTAATTAAAAAGAAAATTAAAAAAAAAAATATCCCGGTCCATTGTATCATAAAAAGACAAATCTATCAACAGTGATCAAATAATAATAATTTTAGATTTAGGTGGAATATGTGAATAATAATAATATAGATAGAGTATATCAAATTAACTCTCCTTTGTCATTCTTTGCAATATTGGAGTTTGAAAATTTGATCCATCCATATTTTAAAATTATTAGGACTGGAAAACACAATTTTTTAAAAAATTATCTATTTATTCACTCTTCTTTTGTATTTTATTCAATTAAAGTCTAAACCCATTCTTTTATCACAGGTGTCGTTGGAGAATGACGACGACCTTGACTTTCTAACATCACTTCCAACATCCACGGTAGAAAAAGCTTATTAGAAAATGATTATTATTATCTTTTTAACTTAGGATGATCATTATCAGTAGCAATATTTTTAATCCATGTCTAGTTTTTTCATTCTTTCTTAT
This sequence comes from Chimonanthus praecox, assembly GCA_022113865.1. Classification (NCBI taxonomy): domain Eukaryota; kingdom Viridiplantae; phylum Streptophyta; class Magnoliopsida; order Laurales; family Calycanthaceae; genus Chimonanthus; species Chimonanthus praecox. Next base: position 10,244,914 of record CM039088.1, on the reverse strand, counting down.
GGCTGAAACTCGAATAGGTAGAGTCAAATTTTAATAAATACAGTTCAACTCATATTAAAAATTGTTAAACTCAATCTAATTGTTCAACTCATTGTGACCAGAATTTCTAATGTATCGACTCAACTTGAGTGTTATATTAAAAAAATTTAGTAAGTCAAGTCGAGTCAATTTTTAAAAAATTGATTTAATTCAATCTAAATTTAATTTGAATTTTCTTCCTTAACTCAACTTCATTCTAATTTTAAAAAAGTAAAATCAAACTCATTTGATTTCTTGAGTCGACAAATCATACCCAAATTTCATTCCTATTTTTCTCAATTATAAAGAAGGAAGCAAAGGTGGAGAAGAATAAAAAAACAGAACCAGTCAAGGCCCCAAGGTGGGCCCATCTCCCATGCACATGTTCAACACCGACCTCCCATTATATGGTCTGAACGCGATAATATAAAAATTAGAAATAAAAAAAAAAAAAAAAGCAAAAGAAGTCTTCTTATCTTTTTTCATGAAATTGCCGCATTCATCTTCTTTCGTGTCCAACTTTCCTCACGTGTATTGGTCTTCGCCAGCGAATCTTTCCCACCACAGAGTCAGAGCCGCGTGGTCAGTCCGTTCACCCACCCTCGACGCTAGCCACGTGGCATCCCTCTATTCGATCAAACCATCTCCGGTCCACTGTTCTTTCGGACCTTCCACCCATCTTCCTCCAAACAACCCAGACCCACTTCTATAAGTAGAGCCCCTTCCCCTTTCTCTCTCCCTCATCACCCACACCTCTTTCCTTTCCCTTTGCTTTACATATTCTATATTCACAGAAGAGAAAGAGAGAGAGAGAGAGAGGAAAAGGAGGAACTTGGGGGACGAGCTGAGAACACAGAGGGAGAAACAAAGAAGAAGGGAAAGAGATGGGTTCTAAGATGGGTTTGATTGGATCTGTGTTCGTTGTTGTTGCTGCTTTGCTACAGTGTGTTGCAGCCACAGACCATGTAGTTGGTGGTTCCACAGGATGGACCATCCCCCAATCAGCCCAAGTGTATTCCAACTGGGCCGCCGGTCAGACCTACGCAGTCGGCGATACTCTGAGTAAGCCCAACTTACCTCCTCCTCCTCCTCCCCTTCTTTCTTCTTGTTTAATTTTTAGAGAACTTGAATCTGCCATGGCTTGAAAGTCCTAACTCAATGGGATCCAAAAATTAACCATTGTGAACTGTCAAGAATACTTTGAAAATTTGACATCAATTTTTGTGACCTAGTTCACAAAGGGATAATTTGTCCCATGGGATCTGCTTCACTGTATTAGATTTTTAACAAGTTTTTCTATGGGTTTTGGAGGGAAGTGATTCGTGTACAAACACTTTTAGTATTGGTGCACAAAAAAAAAGTGAAATACTCAAAAAAAATTCTCGTTTTTGTTATGTATGTATATCTTTTTCTCTTACTGCTTAGATTATATCTGCAATAAATACTTTTATTATACAAAAAAAATGTAGTTTTGTGGATATTAAATATAGAATTATAATTCTTTCTTTCTTTTCCTTGCCTTGTTCGGGTTGGTTGGTCATGGACTTTTCCTGCTATTCTAATGCCCTGTTTGGCAACTTGAAAATCCATTATAACCTGCTCAAAATTAATCACAAATTCTCAGAAGTCTACCGAATTTCAGAACTTCTGGACTACCAGAAAGACCCTCAATCTCTGCAAATTTAGAAGAATAATGATTTGTCGCCCTGGATGGATTGGGATAAGATCAATCCAAATTCAACTCACCGTCCTAAAATATGGGTGGGCTAACCCTACCCATTCAATATATAGTTTAGTCTAGGTATAAAAAAAATTGACCCACTGTTAATTTGTACCGGGGTGGGTTTATTTTTGCATAATGTCATGCAGACTGCATTTTTTATATGATTATTTGATGATTTCTGGAATCTAACTCTTTACAATAATTGTTTTAATGGTAGAAACTTTGCTTTCGTGGATATCTCTTTGTTTGAAATATGCCAATTAAAAGTATAAAAACTCAGTTATCTACTTTGTTACAGGAGTTGACTTGTGAGTCTTTAGTTACAAATTTTGGCCAAAATTTTTCGATCCATGTCTGGAGCGACGGGATAGAAAAATTCATGTCGGCCAATATTTGTAAGTGAGCATGTGATTCAATTTAACGTATCTAAATTAGTTGTCTTGAATTAAAAATGAGTTGGATTTTAAAAATGAATTTGATTACAAGGGGATTACAAAAAGACAGAAATATAGGTCGGATTAGAAAGTAATGACCGAAATTTAATATAATCAGACTAATCTTAAGTTTTGAACCCAACCCATGGCCCAAGTTGCACCTCTAATGGTGCCACTGCCTGTTAAGTGTTTCTTGTAAGTTGCAGCAAGACACAGGTTTTCCTTAATGGTCACAACAATTTCACACGCTGCTATGATCCTTTCTGCTTTACAAAATTTGAAAGTAGCAGTAGAATCCCGTTAACAAGAAAACCCATGAAATAGAAGATGGTATATCCCTTTTCCATTGCTTGTTTCTTGTGTGTGCATGTAATCTTGGTCAATTGATGTTTCTCTCAATTTTGGGTCTTTTAGCTTCACTTCATATATGAATTTTCCTAATCAATTCAATCACACCGTCTTACAAATTTCAACCAGGAAACATTCTTCTTTGGTCTTGTCGGCGACCGAAATTTCCGCTGATGTTTGAATTTTTTGGCTGATGTTTTTAAAGATACATGTTTTTAAACATACATTCTGCCAGTGCTCAGACTGAATTTTTTTTTTTCAGATTTCACATGCAACATTTAGTTGTTTTTCAATGTTAATTAACTTCGCCTGTGTCTGACATATGTGAAATCTTGCTTGTCATCTGCAGCCTTCAACTTCCAAAGTGGTGCACATGATGTAACCAAAGTATCAAAGTCCGCATATGAAAGTTGCACTAAATCAAATCCTCTTAGCGCGCCTATATCAACAGGCCCTGCAAAAGTTACCCTTGACACTGCCGGCGAACACTACTTCATCTGCACCGTTGGCTCCCATTGCTCCGCGGGCCAGAAGCTCGCAGTCAATGTTGGTTCGTCCAGCAGCACTCCAACCCCATCCACAACCCCATCCACAGTACCTTCTGGCCCATCACCCTCACCCACATCAGGTGAGGCCCCCAACAACAGTAACTCTGCTGCATCTGTTGCTGCCGGATTTGGAGTTGCAGGGATCTCCATGGCCGTCCTCTCTGCTTTCTTCCTTTAGATACCTTATCTCCTACTTCTGAGAGCGTATTGAGTGCAGATGTTCTTTCTATCCTTTTTTTTTTCCCTTAGTGGCTAGTATGATTCCTTAGAACTTACATATGATTCATTTCTGTTTCTAGTTTTATGTTACAGTAGTGTTTGTTTTGTACTTAGTTGAGTTAATAAATGAGATCATTCTTATGAGGGCTTTGTTTAATCTTGTTTGTTTTACCTGGTTTTGCTACATAGAATCAAACCGACTTGTGAATGTTCCTCTATGTTCCAATCAAGGCCCAACGGCAATGTGTTCTGTGTTATGTTTGTTTTAATGACGAAAAGAGCAAGTCTAAGCTATGGAAATTAGGAATGGGCCAATTAATAATTTGGTTCTTAACAAGGAAAACTAATTTTTACCCTTGAAAAGCCTTCCAAGGTTGCCATTTACATTGTTAAAACTCGCTTATTTTCCATTTTCATATCATGATTGTATGTAAATGCCATGACAAAACAAAATGTTTCTGAACATTCTCTTGTGTTTCATAATGACCGCCTCTTATTGATAGAGAGAGCATGTACAAGCTGAGGTATATGCCCAAGGGAGGCATCTTTATAGATCAGTACATCAAAGTGATATAAAATGGGTTTTGAATTGTTCGGAAATTATCTAGCTTCCAAATGATTCATAGAGCAATCCTTCTCCTTGGGACTATGGTTTGAAAACTCAAAATTCAGACTCGATTTAAAACTCTATCTATCGAGTCAAGTTATTCAAGTGAGTTTAAACTCTACCGACTCAAATCCTATCCAGTCGAGTCAATTAGAACCTTCTTGTTTCAGAGTTTTTTTTTTTAATTTAACTTTGCTTGGGACACATTACAAGATGGCAGGACAGTCATTCTTAATTAAGCTTAGAAAATCCACTGGGGCTTAAAAGTGAAGAAAAAAGAAAAAAAAAAAAAAGAGAGAAGCTTCTTCCCTCCACAGGACCCACCTCTATTTGCTTTCTCTTCCTCTCTATAATTCTCACAGAAAACCTTAATGGGTTTGAAAGAATTTGCTCAACGCACAGCTCTTCTTGTTACCCAAGGAAGAAAGCAAGAAAGAGAGCAAATCATTGAACAGAGGATTATCCCACACATTTAAGTATGGAATTTACGAAATGGAATGACGATGGATTCATAAAAAAAGGTCTTCTTTTAAAAACGTGACTCACTAAAAATTACTTTGATTGAATCAAGTTAAAGACGGTAAACTTAAATATTAAAATACTAATTTAAACTAATTCGATTTTGAAACTTAAAAAATATAGCTTTGAAGAAAGCACATCCGCCTCGATTTCAGCCTAAATTTCTTTCCATTCTCTCTGTTGTATGCATCCCACTATTCTCATCGTCTCTTTCGTTGTATGCATCTCTCTCATGGTCAACTTCTCTCTTTGGCTCATTTTCTCCCTCTGTCACCAGTGTTTGCTCCCCTACCCACACCCACCCCCCAACCATCCACTCATTTAGGATGTATTGACTTCCTTTCAAAATGAGTTTTGTACCTATCTTTCCAGTGGTTCATCCAAAAAATCCTTCCAATGAGCCTCATTGGAAGAGTTGATTCCATATTGAGCTTTTCAATGTTGAAGAGGGCCATGTTCAATATAAGAAATTCTTTTATAGACATTAGATACTGTACATTTACCATTAGACCCACAATCCCACCAACTTGTATCTTGTTCACCAATTGGCAAATGGATAATTTGATTAACAATATCAGAATCAAATAGTTGACAAATTTTAATAGGTCCCATGTATCTTTGTTATTAACAATTTATAATTCTCCCAGCTTGAACCCTTGATTAGTTGGGGATCTAAACATTTGTAAGGCATCTAATTTTAATCCAGGAATCCAATAAAAAAATTCTCTAATAATATGGCCAACTCCATGGAGTTGTTTCCAAATAATAGAAAAAAGATGGTTTCTCGTAAATAGAGAAGAAATTTTGGCCTTTCTTTAACACCCTACAAGTCCCTATAGCTGACTCCTAGGGTATGTTTGATAGTCCATTTACGATAAAATGAGAATACCTCCTCTTCAAAGAGTAAGGGGCACAAAAAACTTAAATCAAAGTAAATTTCCACAACTTTTTCAAAATCATTCTTTCTACCAAACATAATAACTTTCTCACCATCATTTGTTCTAAATTTTTTTAATAACTTTCTCACCATCATTTATTCTAGATTTTTTTTTAATTTACGTGTGGAAAACCACAGAAAACTCAACGTAAAACCCCCACGTGCAATACCAACTGTCTTTAGGATACACTAGGTAAAACTATGGGGGCTCGAACTTGGCACCTCTCGCTTCTAAAGCGGGAGATTACCGGTTGAGCTACACCCATGTGGACTTCTCAATGGTTCCATACACTAGCTGAGCTCAATGGTTCCATACACCAACTGAGCTCAATGGTTCCATATACCAAATAGTGTTAGGCTTTAGATTAATTCTTCCATTTTACAAGACATTTAACTTTGTCTTTCCCAACTTGCTTCCAAAGTGTATCTCTTTACCTATCTCATAATTTTTTTTTGAATGGTGATTATATTAAAAGAAAAGGAGGCACTAGAGGTGCGAATATAAAATAAAAGAGACTCGGAAAAAAAAAAAAGACAAAAGCCCACAGTCCCAAAACACCCACGAGGAGCACCAAAAGCAAGAAACTACACTAAAAGAAACAACTAAACAAGGTCAATACATTCCTTCTAAGAACACAAGATGTCGTCCGTAGAGATGTTCCTGACTTCCACTAGAGAAGCCCAAGATGCACACTTAGAGAAAACTTACCGACTCATAATTTTAAGCACTATGCTTTACTTAATTTGTAAGTCATCATTAGGTGAGTAGCCACAGGGCCAATAACGAACTTGATCAAAACATTTTTAGAGCAGCACTAACAAGGGCACCTTCCGAACCCTGAAATTTCTTTCAAATTTTTTCAAGAAGCATTTGGAAGTTGTCTTCTTGCAATCCCAAGAGCAACAAGAACACCCAAATATACAAATTGATTGACATCCTAACACCCCAGGCTTCCTTTGATTTTTGTTTGGCACTTAGAGCTATTACTAAACATAATTTGAAATTTTTGTTTATTGCACTCTTGGCCATACTCCTTACTAGAGAAATCCAAAATATGATTAATAGTATGACAAGTCAACTCATTAGCCTCACCAAAAATAATAATATCATTACCAAATTGCAAGAGAGGGATTTCAAGAACCAAGAGCTTAGCAGTCCTTAGGATCTTACGATTACTGGCACTAGAAAGATCTGAGTAAAAGCCACAGCTACCATGATGTACAGATGAGACGGAAGCCCTTGCCTAATGCCTCTAATTGGGATGATACTGTCTTAAGGGGTTCCATTCACCTGATATGAGAAAATACTAATGCAATCTCTTTCTATGAAATACTGTTTTCATCAAACCCATTCTAAGTTGGCACATTGAGATTATCCCATTCTAGAGAATCATAAGCTTGGGTTAAATCCAATTTTAATACAAAAGATTGTTCCTCGAATTTGTTTTCCCTCATTGAATGCAACCTGAATTGCACTAATTCCAGAAAGAATACCCTTCACTCTTAACAAGAACTTATAGCAATGATTTTAAACACTATATTGCAAAGACTGATAAGTCTGAAGTAATAAACTCTAGTGGCCCCAGCTCTGTTAGGAATTAAAGCTATGGAAGTATGGAGGAATGATTAATCCCTTGAGGTATTTGTTTGATTCTAGAAAATAAAATAAAACACTTTTTTTTAAACAATATCCCAACATTTTTTTTTTTTTTAACATACTACTTTGAAAACCATCAGGCCCAAAAGCCATGAAACTCTGAATAGAAAACACAGCTGACTTGATGTCATGCTCATCAGGAATGGCACCAAAGTTTCATAAAAAATTTGTGGTGGGGGGTGGGGGTGTGTGTGTGTGTGTGGGGGGGGTGGGGGGGGGGGGGGGGGGGGGGAGGGGGGGGAGGAGAGGGGTGGGAGGGTTCCTTTTGGCAAAACGAAGTCCACAGCATACTCATGATTTGAGTGAAAAATGGTCCCAAAACTTTTCACCCGCAACTTGTTTTCACTTTCCTTGGAAACATTACTGGTGGTTTCATGTATGCTTATGCAAACATTACATTCACATAGAGGCATGAGATTTCTACCCACAACAACCAATGAAAAAAAAATCTTTGACCCAAGCACTTCAATAGTAAACAGAAATGAGCACAAACTAAAAACCAATCATAGATTACTCATGTATGTTAAATTGGCAGATCTATGTTAAAGAAACATTAGCAGCTCATACATCTCTATATTAGTTAAGAAAGAATATCAGCAGCCGAGATAAAAAGCGACAATACAGTGCACCAAAAAAAAAGGCTTACCATGACTCCGATCAGAAGCTATTTACAGTTGCATTTGTGACATCATAGTGCAATAAGGTCGGAAAGAAGTTTGAAGTTGGAATTCTTTGAAGGAGTCACCTGACCTTACTCTTCCACCAAGTCATCAGAGAATTATAAAGAAATTAAATTAATTTATATATTCATAGGGATTTCCAATCAAGTTGGTCCCTGTTTTCCATCAAAAAACTGGTTTTGGGAAGGCTTCTGCCACCAGAAAAAATGCCCATCCTCAAAGGAACTAGTAATAGGTGCCTTGCGTTTCCTAATGGGGGAATTTGAACCTTCTCCTACTGAACTCTGTCCACTCATCGGTGTATCAATGAAGTCGTTAGCATTTCTATCAGGGAAGAAACAGAACTCTTTCTCTCTTTGAAGAGAAAATGGTGAACAATTATTGAACTGGCTAGCAACCATTTTGCATGGAGAAGGACTGCAGAACTTGTGCCCATCACGAGAACTACTTGAACCCACTTCAAAAGAACTATTTTCTCTGCTTAAACTGGAAGCTGGTGGAGTTCCTAATCGTAGTGATAGATCACATCGCATGTCCCGTGCTTTTTCAGACATTCCACCAACGCAAGAAGTGCCTTTAGCAGTTTGGTTTGGAGCACCAAGGGTATTATTATAACCAAGAGAATTCTGCAGGAAACCTGTTTTGGCCTCAGAAATAGGATGCATGTGAGGCTTATTGACAGTAAATGCATCATGGTTTGAATCTTGGGGATGTTTAGAAGGATAAATCAGTTCATGCTTAGAGCTGTAATACAAGGGATACATGCTGCCTGAATTTGGTATGGGATAAGTTGCCATGTTAACAGATGATCTTTCTAGTAAAGGGAAAGAAAAATTTTCAGAAGGAAACTCATGACAAGTTACATGTGCTCGATCCATAGAAGGTGATTTGTCATGAGAGGTCTTCCTGAATCTGTACGTAGACAGGCTGGTAATCTTGTGGTTTTTAATAGGGTTGAACAATTTGAGGTAAATTGCAGGGTGGAACTAGGAACTGTATTGCAAAAAGTTGGTTGGGGTACATTGGAAGGCCCTCCATAGAAAGTATTCTCAGGGATTTTAGGAGCAACTGCAGTTTCACTAGCTTCTTGCCGGGTCGAACTCAGATAAAACCTTGGATTGTGCCGCTGGCTCCGCGAAGCTCTTCTGGGAATGCATCCCAGATTTAGAGCGGCTGAAACAGAGAGAGAGACATCAATAATACATCAAACTGTCTTCATTCTAAATTATAGTTGCAGATAGGGGCATCTATAGATAGGAAATGACTGAGCAGTGGCCCAGCCAAACCTGCTCTACAGGAATTTATAAAGGCCAAAAGTGTAACCATTTTTGAGAACCATGGTCAATCCCAAAAACTTCTAACTGCTCAGAACAACTGCTACCTGATGTGACATGGCCAATACTTTTAGCAATAGCCAAAATGAAAGAAGGATGTTATTCTTCTTCTTCAGATACTGTACCATGTTGGTTGAAAGAAAATACAAATTTACCGTGTAAGAGCATACCAAGAGCACGTGAATCATATCTCCCTAACCCTTTGCAATAAAAAATAAATAAATAAGACATTCCACAATTTGTTGAAGTTTGTTCATACAATTTGCTAACAAAAGTATGTTCAGCATTTTACTGTAGTTCATAATGAAGGTAGAGAACTCAAAACACATCGAGTAATTAATTGCACTTCTCTTAACTTCTACCTAAGTTATAATTGGCTTTATGTTCAATAAAAAATTATTGACGAAAAATAAACAGCCCATGCATCAAAAGAAAACAAAGTCAATATAGAGTATGAACAAAGAAAAGATCTTAATCAAGTCACGGTCATTTCAAACAACAAAGTACTATGATAAACAACAGGAATGCGAAAGAAGAAAAATAAGAAAAGGGCTTAATAATGCTTCAGCTTTTGCAGAGATGGATATCAATTAGTAACCTAGAGTCAAGCCCAACAAAAAGTAAGTAACTTCTATTTATTGAATAGTTAATAAGAGACGTTCAGAACAGGGTGGAACATCAAAAAATAAATAAATAAACAGATCTAAGTAAAAGTAAGGTTCGAAAGAAACAAACTTCGCGAAGAAGCAGCAATCAACCTAAACAGGGAATGTTTCCAAAGTATTAAATTTAAGAGATGCATGTCAAAATAACTTCATAATGAGCATTTTTCCAACACAAATCTATGATCATTTATGTAATACAAAATCCCACAGAAATAGTGGAAGGAGAGGGCGCAGGTGGGTAGGAAGAAGATGTCATAAGATTCCATAGCAGGACAGGTAGCAAGTGCATATTGTTGCAACTGGTAAGGCCAAATTGGTAGTTCATTCATTTATAGAATGACAACAATTCGATTCTACTAAATACTGATGTTGAAAGGAAAAATACTAGATCTACCGTTAATGAGAAAGGGTGTTGGAAGAGGGCAACATGCCATTCAGGTAGCCTCCACATGTCATTCTGCGCTAACTAACATTCCTCTTACATTAGGAATGTCAGCCTATTCCCAACAATTTCAGCTTGTTTGAGAAACCAAACAGACTCTAAGTTTGTGGTTTAAGTCATCTTACCATTTATTAAAAAGAAAAAAAGAAAATAAAGAAAAAGATGACACAACATTTTCCATTTTCCTCTAAAATGGAGCAAGAGTAGAATCAATTGTTACAGCATAAATCATTGTAGAGTTTCATACTTCAGACTGGTAAACATCTGGCATTAGCAACGATTGACCAATCTCATTCAATTCTCAGAACTCACAATTTTTATTAGCTTATAAGATTAAGCTCTCTTCTTTTATTTTAACAAAAGGACCTACACTAATTAATTTGGTGGTAATAAATCTCCGCCTTTGAGCCCCTTGACATTAATGCTTCTCACCCCATGAAAACTTTATATTCAAAATCACAGGTGGTAAAATGCAAATGTATATGCCCATGCATTCTTGCCAGAAACAAAAAAGAATCCAAAGGTTGTTAAAGACAATAGACAGCAATGGGTCAACTTCTTATAAAGGAAGTGTGTACAAAGTCTGCGTGTAGGTAACAGAAACTATATGGTGCCTGTCTGGAAATCCATATTTTAAATTTGGGCTTCAGATCTCCCCACACATCCAAAAGAAGTCCTGTTTGGATGGGACTACAATACCAAATTTAAAATTTCAGACAACCAAAATTCGCGAGGAATTTGCAACAACCCAAACCCAACACCCTCCCCTTTCCTCTCTTTACATTACTTAGCAAAGTACATTTTTCAGGACAGCCCAACAGAAAACAGCTACTTTCTGGAAAATGCATTCGAATAACCTAAACGTGTTTCCAGTAAAATGCACCTATGTAACTAAAATGATAATGAGACATGAGAATTGAGAGGAGAGAGAGAGGAGAGAGAGAGACAGAGATACCTTCAATGCAAGGCTGCAAGAGCTCGCCGCTCTCAGTGCTTTCATCCCTCCGAATAATTGTATTAATGGCATCATTGGTCCGTTCCAGGAGCGTCTTATGGTCTGTATATTCTGCCTGCACCAGTAAGAGAAGCAAATTATATCAAAACACGCAAAACCGAGTTACATATTTCCACAAACAAATGCAAACGAGTGGGAAAAAAGAAGAGGCAACCGAAAAAACCCCATTACAAAATCAGAAAAATCCCAAGTACCTAGAGAGACTGTCACCCCAACCCACACACACACACAGAGAGAGAGAGAGAGGGGACAATCAAAGACAACCCAGATGCCAAAGAGCGAAAATGAGGCCAAAAAGTGATATTCTACCTCTGAATTGGCTTTAGAGTACATGATCTCCTCGGCCTTCAAGACCACAACAGGCAGCTTCTCCTGCCATTCCTTGTTCTTCCTCGTTGCAGGGCTGTGAATCTCAGTCACGACTCTGAACAAACAGATGGTGGGATTGAGAAAATGAAGAAAAAATAATGGCAGAGCAAATAAGAGAAATCAAAACCCATGTGGGATTGTTAGAAATACCTGAAGATCTCCTGAATGAGAGAGCCCCTCATGGGCTGGTGCCTGTCGCTGTGCCATGCTCTCCGCACACACTCATACGGCCTTGGCCCTGGCCTTGGCATCTTTCTCCTCCTCCTCCTCCTCCTCCTCCCCCCTCCTCTTTTCCTTCCTCAATGGCTAGGTAACACCCCCTCTTGTGCAGATACAGAGAGGAGAAAAGGGAAATGACAAATCTCAGCTCATCTTCTGCTACTCTTTCTCCTGCTTGTTGAACACTGAAATGTGGGTTTTCAATGGAGAGAGACGGAGAGAGAGAGTCTATTGTGTTGTGGTACTTTGATTTTTAAGAGAAGGAGTGCGCTTTTGCTTTCATTCCCTGTGTCCTCTCCTTCCCAAAATTATATCATTATTTATGGAGGACAGTAAGCATAGACCTCTTACGGAGGACAGTAGCATAGACCTCATGCCTACGATATCAGACTGTTGCCGTCTGAGACGATAAAGAAAAGTTTAATCATTTAATTATTATTATATTAAATTTATTTTTTTCAACAATAAAAGAAAATAGTATTTCTTGTTATAAAAATCCCCATTATTTGAAATCTAAGTCTTTTTTCATGATTAAGGACCAAGTTTTGAATCTTAAATGAAGATAATGAGAAAATGTCCCTTCAATTTTTGCATTTTTTTCAAATGAAATATTTGGATTGTACAAGTACATGTCATAATATGGGCTCGGCATACAGACACTCCCAAAATCTGCCAGCAGACACCGCATTTCATTTTTTGAGTGGAAATTACATTTCTGCCCTTCCGCGTGGAATTGACCGAACAAATAGGCAACACATTTTCGCTTCCATCGATCGATTTGATGCGTATACGATTGATCAATTGATCAGACAGTTCATTTTCGAATCGATCATGTAACGACCTAACCCATATAAAGGGCTTAGGGCTCAAACTCAGCAAGATATAGACCACTCTGGGCCTCGCACACAAGCGAGCCCGCACGGTTTTGCCTTTGGGCCCGGGCCCATCTGGCCCGGCCCAAAACGCGTCATGCTAGTTTAATGGGTTTTGGCCTCTTAAATACCCCCTCCATTTAGCCTCCACTACCGATGTGGGACTCTTCCCACATCGGTGGCAGGGTTTCACAATCACCCCCACTAAGCCTCGAGCTGCCCCCGGCTCGACTCGACTTAACTCAACAACACTAGGGAAGGGGAAAGGCCCACACAGTCCGAGAGTTGAACTGAGGCTCTGATACCATTTGTAACGACCCGACCCATATACAGGGCTTAGGGCTCAAACTCAGCAAGATATAGACCGCTCTAGGCCTCGCACACAAGCGAGCCTGCACGGTTTTGCATTTGGGCCCGGCCCAAAACGCGCCATGCTAGTTTAATGGGTTTTGGCCTCTTAAATACCCCTCCATTTAGCCTCCACTACCGATGTGGGACTCTTCCCACATCGGTGGCAGGGTTTCACAGATCAATTGATCCTAACATGAGATTCAATCGATCAGATGATCCCATGGGATCGTGCGATCGATTTTAACTGAGAAGTCGACATTTTGACAGTCGACCTCTCGTTTCAAGATCGATCTCATGATCTCTACATTCAATCGATCGATTGAAAACCAATGTAAGATCGATCGCACGATCACAGAGGATCGTGCGATCGATTTTAACTGAGAGGTCGACATTTTGACAGTCAACCTCTGCTCTGAAGATCAATCGTACGATCCTCTTTGATCAATCGATCGATTGTTTAGCAATTTAAGATCAATCGTACGATTTCTGTGATCGTACGATCACAGAAATCGTGCGATCAATTTTAACTGAGAGGTCGACATTTTGACAGTTGACCTCTTGTCTAAAGATCGATTGCACAATCCTCCCTATTTAATCAATCGATTGTGTTTAGGGTAAGATCGAACACACGATCATAGAAATCGTGCGATCAATCGCACACTTATATACAAGCCAACGATCGATTTTTTTGCCCATTTCCCACCTTCGTGAGATTGAAAACCCTAAAACCCGAAAACCCATTCTCTTCTTCTTCTCCAATCGATCGATCCCCCCTTTCCTCTTCACCAACTTGACTGCACGATTCTCTAAATCGTTCGATCTTACCCTCTCCCCTCTTCCAAAGTCGATCGCACGAATGATTTCAACCGATTCTCCTCCAAACCGATTCTCTCCTCTTCTACCCTTTCTTCTCCTCCAAATTGATTCTCTTTACGCCCCCTTTTACATGGCATCCCAAGGCTCTACATCGAGAGTGAGGAAGTCAAGGGTGACGTCTACATCCAGAGGGAAGAGACAGAGAGTGACGGAGACACCGATAGAGCCGGAGACTGAGACTTTCGACCCCAACCAGTTCACCTCTTTGGAAGCTACAACATTGTACCAAGAGAATTTGTACTCTCGGCCGATGATTTTTGGTAAAATCATTGACCTTAGCTTTTTTCTACCCTTTGGAATAAAAATTGATGAGTATATTGAGAGATTTGGTTGGGGCGAATTATTCGCAATAAAAGAAGATTTTTATCCTAAATTAGTAAATGAATTTTATGCAAACATGACTGAATATAGAACGAAACATTTCATAAAATCAAAGTTAGAAGGACTGAAATTGAGATTTCAACTTCGGTACTGGACAAATGTTTAAGTTTCTCAGTGCTACTATTGTGAAGTATGAATCAAATTCATGGCCCACCGATATTGTTGGATTCGTTCCCTCAAAGGCCATGACTCAAATGTGTGGGCGGAGTGATACCAAAGCAGATAAGCCCGCGCTGATGGAGCTAACCTTAGAAGCCCGAATTGTATATTACATTATTAGGAATAATATTTTACCTATAAAAGGGCTTAATAATCAGGTGCCCTATTTTGATAGTTTCCTCATATGGTGCATTTTGAATGACAAGCAAATTGACATCTCCTTCATCACCATAAAACACATGGTTGCTTGCCGTAAGACGAGAAAAATAGTCTTTCATACGGTATATTTCTGTCTTACTTGTTTCGACAAAAAAGAATCACCCTTCCCCCTAAAGAGATAATAGCTTTGAAGAAGACTAATACATTGGATGCGTCTACTTTGGGCAAGATGGGATTCAAACTCGACAATGCACGTTCGGTTCCCAAAATAGAACATGCTCCTATTGAGGTTGAGGCACCTGAAGGGGAGGGTGTTGCACCTGAAGTTAGCACGGCAGAGGCACTTGAAGTTTGAGGGCAGAGGCACCTAAATTTGGGAGGGTAGAGGCACATGATACTGGAGTCAATACTATGTTAATCCTTGAAAGCATTGAAAAATTGAATGAAAAAATTGATGTCAAATTTGGTGAGATGGAAGGAAGGTTTGAAACTATGCTTAATCATAAATTGGCTGAGATGGAAGGAAGGCTTATTGGAAGGCTTAAAGGAATGGTTGATCAGAAAGTAGTTGAGATGGAAGGGAGACTGAATGAAAAAATTGATAAGAAAAATGGTGAGTTGGTTGGAAAGACGATGAGAAAGCTAAATAGTAATGGTAAATACAAAGACTGTTTGTTCTTCTAACGTAACATGCAGGAATATTGGTAATCACCTTCTTGAAGATCTTCTATCAAGGCTTCAATTGAAGTACTACCTCTAAGTTGTTTTTCGAATCGAAGACAAAAAATTGTACAAATCAGTAGATGATATGCTAAATGGATTATCTTTTCGAATGGACATCATAATTTGGCGGGGTGTTATATTACTGTTACTCATTTCAATGATCATTCTTTTCTCTTCATCTGAAAAGCACATTATACTTGGAGGACCTAATAATACGCTCGTGAGATCATGATTGTGCTCCACATGTTTTATGGTCAACTTCCATGACCCATAAATAATTTGTTTCCCTTTCACTTCAAATGGACAATTAACAAGGCGAGAGTATGCTTTCTTCTTCCTCTCATCCATCTTTCAAATCAACTATGCTACGATATGTACCCCCTCTATCGCAACCAAGAATAACTACATTGCGCTTATTATATGACCTCTTAATGGTACCTATAAATCCTTGCGCAATGGAAACTTCCTTAACATGCTTCACTAAATCGTCGCGATTTAAAAAACACTTCTCAATAAACTCATTCTCAACAATTTCATTCTCAACATTCTCATTCTCAACAATCTCATCATTTTCAACAAATGTGAATAAAACTCCCTCACAATCCATAGTACTATTTTCAAAGAAATTTCGAGAGTCTTGGGTTTGAGAAAGAGTTACCTTCGAATCAATAGATAGAGTAGTTTCATAGAGATACCTTCGAATCAATATAGGAGATTGAGAGACTATTTTCAAAGAGTGAAGTGGTTTGTTTTGGAAAGGGGGTTTGGGGGAATTGTTTGTTTTGAAAAGGGGGTTTGGGGATTGAAAGAAAATAGTTTGGAAAGAGTTTGAAAGAGAAGGATTTGAGTAAGAGGGGTGTAGAAAGGGCTTTGAGGGAGAAGATTTCTAAATGGGGGGATTTGAAAAAGAAGATTTCGAAATAGGGGTTTTGAGGGAAGGGTTTGGAAAGGAGCGAGATACAAACGAAAAGTGAAAGGGAAAAGGGGGCGATAGATACTTATTCTGACTTTTTCGTGTGCGATCTACCGCACGATTTCTGTGATCGTGCGATCGATCTTAAACTGCTAAACAATCGATCGATTGATCAAAGAGGATCATGCGATCAATCTTCAGAGGAGAGGTTGACTATCAAAATGTTGACCTCTCAGTTAAAATCGATTGCACGATCCTCTGTGATCGTGCGATTGATCTTACACTGGTTTTCAATCGATCAATTGAACGTAGAGATCGTGCGATCAATCTTGAAACAAGAGGTCGACTGTCAAAATGTCGACCTCTCAGTTAAAATCAACCGCACGATCCCATGGGATCATTCGACCGATTGAATCTCATGTTAGGATCAATTGATCGATTCGAAAATGAACTTTTTGATTAATCGATCGATCGTATACGCCTCAGATCGATCGATCGATCGAAGCGAAAATGGGTTGCCTGTTAGTTCGGTCGATTCCACGCGGAATGGCAAAAATGTAATTTCCATTTTGAAAGTGAAATGCGGTGTCTGCTGGCAGATTTTGGGGGTGTCTGTATGTCGAGCCCATAATATGCTCTAAATTACAAATTTTAGCTAAAAGAAAATTTCCATTCCTGCATAGACTAAAGTTTTTGTTGATATATATAGATAATAACCACTCTTTGTCGAAAGTATAAATTCAAGCTTGGCTCAAACTAATAAATTTTAACATTGATTTTCTGCTAAATTTGTTATTGAGTACGCACCACTTTAATATTCAATTGAGATATTATTATCTTGATATTTTGAAATAGAGAGGAAGAAAAAGGTTGACTTAATAATGGCTAGTGTAACGACTCTAACCCAAATTCGACCTGTACAATGTTGTCTGCTCTAGGTGTCACACTCCGCCCCTCAGGGCCTCCTAACGTGAACTTTTTTTTTTTTTTTTTAAACATTAAGCCTCTAATGATTGCAGAATTCATAACTTATCGGCGATTTAACGTTTCATATAATCAAAAGTTTGGACATATCATTTGGGAGTTCGGATCCAACCATAAACGGATCGGTAGAGTTCCCAAGAAGATGGAGGGGTCACAATGGTACCACTTAAAACCCAAAACCTCTGCAGAACCGACCAATCACCACAGTATGTGGACACATTACTAACCAACATGTACTCTATAACTTTAATCTCATGTATTAAATCCAAATAGAGAATATTACATACATTCTACTTAACATTCACCAAAATCTGAACACATACTCATTCGCATACTTATCAGAGATACACATAAGAAACGCAGTGGTTCTATTACATCTCTACAGTGCCTCAACTGGACATAATAAAGTTTTCATTAAATTACATGGTTCGTACAAACAGTAAATAAGAAACACTTAAATTCCCGACAATGGGGAAATAGATAGAGGGTCTCCGCCCTTACTGCATCATAAGATCTTCCTCTCCATCCTCATTCGGGTTTTTTGAAATATTCCTGAAACATAATGGATGTGATCTCTACTAGCCCAACGAAGAGAAACAACAGATATTGCAATATATATCATCTATAAACATGTTATCATACGACAGTTTAAACACTTAGAAATCATGTAATTTTCTATGAGCATAGTATCTAACATAGTTATATACAATAAATGTCCTTTCTTTCCTCAAAAATGATACCCCCTTCAATCGATGTCTACGGCACCCAGCCGCAAAGATACATGGCTACACCGCCGGCAAGTTCATGCTTAATGCTTCACCCAGTCTGTATATACACATCATACCAGTACCCTTCACGAGCTAGGTACTTCATACAACAGCGTAAGGTAATTTGATATGCACAGTACACCAATCAAATGCACATCAACTATGGAATAAATACAATGTTCAACCCAAATTAAACATCTCTCATATGATCATAATTAGATTCTCACTCAGCTAAAATGGATTCCTAAGCCCTCCCGGCTGGAATCATATATACATCAGCAGTTGGTATTTAACAATACTATGTTGAAAGTAAATACAATTTATATTGACTGAAATTCAAGCAGTGCACACAAGTTCTATCAGTTATCATACTCTCGGGTCAAGTACGTGTACCCTCTACTTATCATTTACTGTGTACATGTGTATTTCCTGCAACACATTGTTAAAACGCACAAATACATGTATTCCAATCGAAATCACGGTTGGAATTTGATATCTAAAGATCTCCAACTGATAACCAGTCAGCCTCTAAGAATAAGTGGTTTCCGTTCTCCATTGTAAATGGCTAGACCTAGACATCCCGTACACTCTGTCATTCACGTTTTCATATAGAAACAATTATTCAACTCCCTTACGTGTGAACAGTGTTGGTATCGCGTTCTGGTCCGTTCACATTTTTTCCGTCAGTAAAGTGACCATGGATATCCACTCATTACCGTAGGATTAACGGTGTAAATTTTCATAATTTAGATGTAAAATGTAATGCATTTTAATAACACGGTGTGGTTGAATCTCCTCACCTTTAACTAGAGAGTGTTTTAAGTGAAACTGTCAAAACGTTAAAACTGAGTTAATAAATCATACGCTAATAAAAGAGGTTTAAAATAAAAACACATAAGCGGTCAAATACATGAATTTTGAATAAAAACAATATAATTTTTCAGTTTTTTGAATTTCTTGCAAAAAATACAATTCTGCCACTAGCACTATTCACCGAACAGTGCTACAGTTCATTGGACAGTGTTACTGTTCACTGAAGCGCCTTACTGTAAATTGGACGCTTAACTGCTCACTGAAGCGCCTTACTGCAAATTGGACACTTAAAAACACTGAGCATTTTTTTTCTAATTTTTGAGTATTTTCTTCTCTGATTTTTCACAGAAAATTTACAGAGTATTTTTTTACCAAAATTTAACCAGAGTTTCTATTAAGTAAGATCTACCAATGAAAAATAATAAACCAAGGAAAAGACTTACAAAGGTTTGTTGAAAAATTAGCACAAAAGGGCTAATTGCAAAACCTTGAAATGAAGTTGCAAAAGAGAAACTAAGAAAGAAAATGATTTGGAATCGGTGTTTTCAAATGAAGCTTAAGGCTTCTATTTATAGAGTTTCAAAATCCTTACCAAATAAACCCCATCAACTCATCTTGGTGATAAAGTGGATGGCATGAGTTACAACTCAAAGCCATTTTTATTTTTTTCCACCTAAATATCTACTAAATATCTACTTTCAATCTTATCCAAACTTTAAGATTAGATTTTGTAAATTGAACATGTTTAGAGAGACATCTGACAAAATTCGATACCGCCATTGCGTTGGGAACGTAGGTTTTAGTTAGGGTAGTAAATTAGATTTTCATTACGTTAACCAAAATTTTCCATTTTTACAAAATTTATGTTTCATAAAAAATAAGCCGTTCAAGTTTCCTAATCTTTGAAACTCATTTCTAGTGTTTTAAAATATTAACTCAATATTATAAAAATATCAAAAGTTTAGTTACAACACAGATTGACTGTGATTCAAGATTGTAAATTTTTGGATCACTAGGTATTTGACAAATCGGAGATTTTAAATAAAGCGCATCTAAGAATCGTATTTGGCGCAAACGTTTGAAAATTTCGAAAATACAGCTGAGTAGAATACTCAAAGACATATCGTGTGTGAAATTTTCAGTTTCCAAATTGGTCATTAGAATGGTCTCATACCCTCTGACAGTTTTAAAGACAATATTCATGATTTTCAAGTAAAACAAAAGATATTATATAATGTCTAAAATGCCCTCCGAACTTCATCAGACTGGAACACTAAGCAAACGAGCTCCGATTTGGTCATATTTGATCTTTTCGGGAAGCTCTCTCTGCACTATATCATATTAACCAGTCACAAAGCCGAATTAACGATTTTAATTTTTTATCGTTTTTCTAATTAAGGGTCAGGTTATTACATCCTACCCTTTTAAATAAAATTTGTTTCGAATTTTAAACCAACAATGATACATTTTCTACAAATTGATCGGGATACAACTCCAGCATCATTGACTAACGCTCCCACGTTTTTTTGTTTGCCCCATGATGCCTGCATAGCACTTTCACCTGAGGTATCATCTTCTTCCTAAGCTGTAGAGTTCCAGTGTCCTAGATTTTCTACTAGCCCCTCATCGAAAGTCACGTCCTCTGTGATGTCAATGTCATTCCAATTCAACACTTGTGATGGATCTGGTTCTTATTTCTTAGCATTGACACATGAAATACATTATGTACTCTAGCCAAGCTTGGGGGTAAAACGAAACGATACGCCACTCCACCAATCTTATCTAAGATCTTGAAGGGTCCTATGTACCTTGGCAATAACTTTGCCTTACGACCAAACCATCTAACCCCAAGATGCGGTGCAACGCGTAAAAAAACATTGTCACCCACTGAGAATTCAAGAGGTCTACGCCTTCTGTCGGTGTAACTCTTATTGAGTTTAAAATCAAGTGACTTTAAACATTTAGTGAATTTTTTTTAAGTTCTCACAAAGAAAAATTGTTTGATTTTATAAAGTTAATGGATCTCATTTATTTAAATTTGTCACAGGAAGGTGGTGAATCAATTATATCGATTAGTATGGTTTTAATTTTAAATTTTATGTTAGCACGACCTACACTTTCATTTTTCAAAATTATGGGAGGATGAGTCATGAATTTATACATGGGTGATTAAATTAAATTGGTCTCTTAAAAGTTTTAGTTAGGTATGATAGAATTTAGTAAAAAATAGACTCGCATAATCCAACTTAAAATATTATAAGAATCAACTAAAGATATTAAAAGAGTATGTCAATACACCAATACTTTGAGCCAAATATCTCAATTAGGGCCACAATCTAGACGAATAGGTTGGATTGAAAGTTAAATCTTAAGTGACCTATATTTTATTCAAATCATTACTTTTTAACTCTAACCTTCTCAAGTCCGTCCATAACCTGATCCAATTTTAATACCTGAAAGTATTTTTAATTTAGACCAATCAATGTGGGTCAGGTTAAGTTGAGTCACGGGTCAGTCGGTGTAATTAAGTAGATAATCGAGTCATGATTTTATGGATGACTCTTTGCTTAAAACATACCAACACGGTGTAAATAGACGTAATTATCTACCTAATTACATGATTTAACCCTTGACTCGATTTAATCCGACTCAAATTGGTTGGCCTAAATGAAAATTGATTTGAGGTTTTAAAATTGGGTCATGTTATAACGGGCTTAAAGAGGTCAAAATATGAGTTGGGTGAAAAAATAATGACTCCAATAAAATATAAGTAGCCTAAAATTTAACTTTTAATTCAACCTGTCCACCTAGATTACACCATTAATTGAGATATTTAACTCATACTATTGTTATTTTGATATACTATTTAACATATTCAGTTGATTGTTTTAATATTTTGTTCGATTTATGCAAGTCATATTTGCTAATAACTAACTAATTTTTTTTTGAGAGACCAATTTAATTCGGGTGACTATTTAGACACTCGACTTTTATGTTAAAAAACATTCTTTTTCGAAATTCAGGATAAAATTACCATTTTGCCCTTTTAATTTTGAAAAATCTTCCATTATCCGAACATATATCTAAAGGGTAAAATAGTAATTTTATTTTAACTTTTAAAAAAGAGTATCTTTTTATAGAAAATTCAGGTGTCTGAATGGGTGACTTTAATTCATTCAAATGTATAAATTCATACCTAGCCCTCTCATTAAAAAATTGAAAAAACAATGTTAACGGCGGCGCAACGTTGCCATCCACGAGGAGCATTCACTACCACGTGTGAAGCTAGAATTTTTTTAGTCACTATCTTTAAAACAAAACAAACAAGAAGAAAATTTCAATGTTTCAACATGATATATGTTATACAATGCTGTATTCATATCTTACAAAAAAATTGGCATGATATTAGATTATTATTATTATTGTCATCGTCATTATTATCTTCAAACATATCTCTATATAAGAGATTGGCTGAATAAATTTAATTGGAAATTTATTTTTATTTTCGTTAAACAAACTCTATTACGACCAATGTCACAAATATCGATGATAGTTTTAAATTTACTACGTTTTTAATCGATAAAATACCAATCAGCGCTAATATCTCGAGATTTATTGGCACTACAGTAAATTCCTGATAAATTCTTGATAAAATCACAATAAATGGTAATATTGGGATAAATTTCTGATAAATTACAGTTAAATTCCTTATTAATATTTTATTTTACTAATTTTTTTAATATGATATTTTTTACAACATTTTTCTGTTAATTTCTCAATAAAAAATCACAAATTTGAAAATATTACAATATTACCGAATGTCGTTAGTATCCCGAGAAGGATATTTTTGACCATAATTACGACTCAATTGAATTACAAGTTCTCATAGGTCAATTTCAAATTGTGGAACTTGTGATTGTCAATGGAATTATTATCCACACTAAATTAAAGAACACATGATGGGCGTTTCAATTATAAGAAATAAACTTTATTAGACAATTTCAGTCATTTAATCCAACAATAATCGAGTGAGCAGGTAAATAATATCTCATTCTTGTCATACATAAATATGTCACATGAGGTCCATGTTTTGAATTTGCCACATTCTTAAGTATTTAATTGATTTTGTGAAGCAACAGGCTTCTAATACTGGACAGAAATAGAAACACACGTGCTGAGCTATGATACGTTAAAAAAATCTAGTCTCGGCCATACACAAAGAATAAGATCTCAAATAAGACTAAAGATTTGATACTTTAAACTGATCTCAACTTCAGAGGGACATGGCTGAATTTGATTGTAGGGTTTTTGACTTTTATTGCGTTTGTTGTAAAGAGAGATAAATTTGACTTTTATTGTAAAGGAAAAGAAATTTTATATTGTTATCGAGTTTTTACCAGAATTGCTCATTTTTTATTCTGTAAATAATCTAATTAATAATTTAATTTTTAAAATCTAATTTATATAAGGTATTTTTAGCGAAAAATACTTCAAAAATTGTGAATTTGAGTCATTACACCTTCATAAACTGATCAGAATTTTTTGAACTACATTGCCCCTATTTTGTAGAGGAGTGAATGAATGACGGCTTCAAATGCCCGCGTCGGTTTTATAAGGCCCACCTACCCTCCACTCACACAAAAAATAATAATAATAATAATAATAATGACCAAAATCTTTTTTTTTATGATATTTTAACAATATCCGAATCAAATATTAACCATAATATTTTTATTAAAAAACTAAGGCCTCAATTTTTTCTCTTGTTTTTCAAATACCACAACCCATCTCTCCATTTGTCAACTTAATCAAGTCCCCACACCCTTAACTTATTGGTCCCTAATTTAATATTTAGAATTTATTACTGAGTTTTGATGTGGATTTTAAGACATTGATTCAATGGTAAGTATCACTTGTGTATGCACCTCATCAAATCCATCATCATTTTCTTTTTAGGACAATAATTGATTGATTAATTGAATTAATTGGAATGGATTATATTTGTAATGCTCATGTTTGAACAATTGTCACTATATCATCAATGGAGCTATATAGCTCCATTGATTTGATATATTGGCCACAAAGAACAGTAAATTCTTTGTTAGATTGCAAGTAAAATTCATATTATTAGTAACTTGGAAAAGAAAAGGCATAATCGGTGATTAGATTGGTTGTTACTTGCCAACAGAGCATGATTGGTTGTCGTTGTGTAATTTGAGCAGTGATTAGACCATTGTAGGTATAAGAAATCATGTTAGGTTTGATTATTATTCTTCCTGCATCAGATTAAGCATCCTCTAATATTCATTATGCAAATTATCATGATGGGATTAATCTCAAGTCTTATAATTCCTTCTCTCTAATATGTCTCAAATTTGTTTTATTTTTTTAAGAACAAAGTATCTTGGCCTCTGAGAGTACCTTACTAATCATTAGAGCATGTGCAAATATCCCTATCCATATACACCCGTTACGACTATGGAAGTGACCAATATGTCTTCTTCATTTATAAGATTTTGTAAAAAATTACGAATGACTAATCCTTAGACTATCTTCCATAAATACATAAATATTTATTAATTGTTTGAAACTTTGGATTGATATTACATGCAATCCTTCACTAAATTTGGATATAAATTATACGCATTCTTTTTCTTTTCTAATTTCTGTAAATATTAATGAAATCTCTGGACTAAACATCAGAGGACAATGGAGTACAGTCAAAAATCAAAATTATACTTTAAAATTTTAAATGGTTGAGAAAAGTTTCCTCACACATACTTAGAGTGTTGGGACTCGACTTCTAGCTCAAAAGATTAGTTTATCGATAGATTAATTTAGTTTTTCTAAGTCTCCAAATCTCTCCATTCACAATCACCGTGGGATTCGTTCCTTGCACCAACACAGAGAGGTTGGTGAAAGGTGCAGCATGTGAATATCTTTATTTTACTAATAATGGTTTCTGTTGGACGACTTCAAAGAAAGCAAATAAAAAAAGCACAAAAAGGGTAACACATTGATCTATTTTATTACAACTCATTCAAATTAATATTTATAAAACCTTTTTTAAAGGTAAATAATACATACTTATTAAAGTGATAAGAGAATAATATTTATTTTATGAAACCTTGTCTGCATGTTGCTAATTTTTTAAGTCTCCAACCATCAATACAAATAGTTTTCTCCTTCCAAATTATGGATGTAACTGATCCCCCAGAGATTTGATACTTGGACTAAATCTATATTATCCACATAAGTATAGCTCAATTAGTTGCCTCCCGCTTCAGGAAGTAGGAGATTGCGGGTTGGAGCCCCCATGGTCTAACCTTGGTTTCAGGGCCGGCCCTGGCTATAGACGAAGTAAGCCTTCTCCTAGGTCCCCAAATAAATAGAGCCTCCAAGTCCATAAGCTCCTTTATTATATTATATGTTAAATAGTTTATAATGCAAATGAAAATACAAATACATTGTTGTTTGGTAGGTTATGATTCTTTTTTTCCAAATTGGAGACCTGAGTTCAAATCTTGGCTATGTGTATAATAATTATAATTATTTTTACCAACTTTAATAATAATGATGAAAATAACAATAATTGGATTTCTTAAAAAATTTAAATAATAATAGTAAAAAACATAATAATAATTATTATAACCCTCATTTTTATTGAGTTTTAAAATATATGTATCATCTAAATAGAGTGGCATTCAAATCCCAGCTAATCTCATTTATAAATTTTAAGTTACTACCACTTGAAATCATTTGACTATTTTTAACTATTTCGAATTTAAAACATTCAAAATTGGAAATTTATATATTGATAATTTTCCTACTCAATTTAAATCGTGGGTTTGTTAAAAAATTAAAATAATGATAGTAACAATCATAATAATAATTGTTATAATCCTCATTATTGATTTTAATAATAATAATAATAATAATAACAATAATTTTAATTAATAAAGAATCTTTTAAAACATATATATCATTTAAATAGAGCAAAAGAGAAGCTTATATTGATTGATAATTTTGAATTAAAAATAATTTAAAGTTTTTAAAATTTGAAGAGATGAAAAGGATAGCTTTCTTCCTTTTATCAATGTAGATTTTATTAGATGTAATATACAACTATAAATCATTATAATTAAGATATTTTTAATTTTTAATTTTTTTAAAAATCCAGAAAAATTTTAAAAATAAAATAATAATATCTTCGTTTCAAATGAAAATTTGTATTAGTATCGCACTCGAATATGATAAAAGATGCAGTACCAAAAAAAAGTAAAAGAAACAATTGATTGTTAAATTATATAAAAAGAATGAATTGTTGTTTTCCAAATGCATGAATTGCTTATAGAATAATGTTGATTATACTAATTACAATTACCTCTGTAAAAAGAAGTTTTTCAAAGTTAAAGCTGATAAAATCTTATCTTTGGTCTACAATGTCAGAAGAGAGAAAGATTGAATGGATTAGCTATATTATCTATTGAAAATAAATGTAAAAAAAACTTGAATATAGTAATTTAATTAGTAATTTTGTATCGCAATTTCATAGAAGAATAAATTTTAAATATTACTTTGTTATAAATTTGATTATGATATTTTATTTGGATGTTTCATACTTTGTAAAAAATAAAATGTATGATTTTATTTTTATTAGTATATAAAAGGCCCATATTAAAAATTCGCCTAGGGCCCCTGAAATGTCAAGGTCGACCCTGCTTGGTGTGCCTTAGAGATAGTGGGCTCACCTGTGGGGGTTTTACGCGTGGCATCCCGCGGTTTACCACATGTAAATTCAAAAAAAAAATCTATATTCAAGTTTTAATATTCTAAAGAAATATTCACACTTAGGTTGTTTGTTGATTTTCTGAAGAAATCAGAAAATCAATTTTATAGAAAAATTTTGGGCTCGTAGCAATCCAAAATCTCTATTGTTTGCATTAGCACTTTTATTTTTGTAAGAAATGAATGAAGTGTTGTCTCATCAAGTATAGAAAAACATCTTTTTCTTAATAAATTTTCTAATCTCTCTCTTCCAAACATAGAGAAACTCTCTTTTTTCACAATAAATATTCACACTCCATTGAAATGTTATTTAATTGTTAAAATAAATGAAGCTTGAATATTTATTGTGTTTAATTGGCCGCCAGGAAGTAGATGTATTCAATTCACGTTCAATTCTAAATGGTCACTTTTCAATGAATTTATCTGGTGTGTAAATTAAGAGGTTTATTTATGTCCAGATGATTAGTCGGATGAGATTCCTGAAAAAACTTAGTTGAACAAAATTAGACTATTATTAATTTAAAGCAGCACTTACAGGAAAGCCAATAGTCATTTATGTAGGAATAAATGGAGGAGAAAGTAAAGGTGCAAGCAAGATTTTGATACAGTGCATTTTAAGAAATTGAAGACTAGGTAGATCCCATTTTTACATAATAATAGATTATTCTTTAAATAAAATAATTTCTCAAAAGAATACTTCAATTCAAAGAGCTTGGGGCTAAAAGTTTGGTAAAATAATAGACCTAAGACGATAAGGTATAGATCCAAGCCCAATTTTCATTATTTGGGTTAATAGATCTTGCCTTATGAGGCCCATAAAATGCTTGTGCAAGGAGCAACAACTTTCAATTCTTATCCTCTTAAGAGGCAAGAGAGTAGCAACCTCATTTACAGAAGGCAAGGAGTGCTAGGTAAGGTGGCCGACAAGGAGGGATTTTTCTCAGTTTTAGTTCTTATTTTTCGAGCTTATATGTCATATATCTCTTTAGGGCAGTTGACGGTCGGGTTTGGACTTGTTTTTGTTAAAAAAAAAAAAAAACTCGGACCCATTTATATTTACAAAAGTTCGAGTTCATTTGAAGTCCATCGATTTTTTAAAATCAAAGTTTGAACTCGTTATTTAAAGCCTGTTTATTTTACACTTGACACTGTTTTTTATTTGTTTTTTAATTCTTGTTTTGTAATATGAAAATTTAACTGTACAAATTGAAATATCTAATGTGTATTAAAATTTCAGTTCAAAAGTCAATTTTTAACTACTTGATTTTAATAGTCAAATTTGAAAGATGCCTTTGAAAAGATGATATCTATTGATGTTGACTATTAAGATCGAAAGACCAGATCTTAGTTTTAAGGTGAAATTTTAATAGATTGTTGTTTTTTAAGTATTCTTCCAATTTGAAAGTTTATATATAAAAATAAATAGATCTAAAAGTTTGACTGACCTCGACGAGTTTTTAAGTAAAACCCTAAAGTTCTTCCTGCCAAACAAAAATCTTGCTCAAATCCTTTTATTTAAGTCGAGTTCAAACCGGTTTCAGGCAAATAGGCACCCCTATATCCATTGGTGGGGAAGATTATTGATGATGTAACTTGATTTGAATGAGATAATGAGATGTAGAGATGCACAATAAGGGTTTGACACCCAAGGTCTGCTTCGGTCTACTTTCTTTTTTTTTCTCAAGCCTTGTAAATGTATAAACAAGGGTCTTGGACTCCCCAATGCAATACAAGTTATTAAAAGTGTTTTCTTTCAAACTTTGTGGCTTGTTATCTTTTTGAATTCTTGTTGAAATTTTGCGAAATTTAAATTTTAAGTTTAATTGAGTGTGAGGTTAAAAAAAAAGGATTTTTTCAATTCAATTTTCCTAAGTGAAAATTGTGAGTGTGCCTTTGTTTTTTTAGAGAGAGAATCATCTTAATTCTCTTTAGAATTTGGGGATTTCTCAATTATTTGTGCCCATTTTCTTCAGTTTATTGCCATAGGTTTAGATCCTCCCTAAGTGTAAATCTCAAGCTTGCATTATTGTGACTCTAAAGTTTTAATCTTTGAACCAAGATTTACATTAGATTCTTCTTAAAATAACAAATATGATATGCAAATTTCCCTCCATTTTTGAGATTTTATTAAAATGTGGATACCTTACACTCT
Source organism: Chimonanthus praecox (assembly GCA_022113865.1). NCBI lineage: Eukaryota > Viridiplantae > Streptophyta > Magnoliopsida > Laurales > Calycanthaceae > Chimonanthus > Chimonanthus praecox. The sequence goes on along the minus strand of CM039088.1, from coordinate 10,216,242 downwards.
TAGCCATGAACAGGCCTACTTACATCTCTTCAAAAGAGAAAATCTCTAAATATCAAAGAAAATATCTCTTAATTTACAAAGAAAATAATAACAAATATAAACATCATTCATTTGCTTTGCTTAGATGATAGATCGAAGCATTCACAGAAGTATGGTGAAGGTCTATTTCCAATAGATGAGTTTTAATTCACTTTGTTGGATCTTAATGGACCTTTGAAGTACTGGACATTGATTAGCTTTATGGAGATGGGTATCATGGACCTTTGTGTAAACTCATGAGGGTTGGCTTAGCGGTTAAGGACCTGCCTAAGATGCAGAAGGTCTTGGGTTCAAGTCACTTCCAATAAAAAAGGGCCACTCTCTATAGTGTTATCCTATGTGTGTAGATTGGTAGGTTTGTACATGCTTCAAAGATTACTAAAGTGTTTAAAGAGGCCTAGACACCTCAGTCTTAAAAAAATGGACCTTTGACGTTAAAGTTTAAAAAGCTTTAGGAAGATGGGCTAAATGGGTTTTTAAAGATGGACCTCATTGAGCTTTAAACATTAGGTTTTGTGAAAAAATTAAACTAATGAGCCTCATTAAACTTTTAAATAATAGGTCATAGTGGCTCTCAGTATTGGCTTTAGTGGCCTTTTCTAAATAATGGGCCTTAAAAATTCTCTAAGGTAATGGGCCACAGTGGGCTTTTAACACTATGCCTCATTAGATTTTAAATATTAGACCTTAGTGGACCTTATATATTCAGCCTTAATGATCAATCAAGCACTTAAATAATAAACCTTAGTGAACGTTTCAATTGTAGGCATAATGGGCTTCCAATCTTAGGCCTTTGTAGGCCTTTTCAATGAGCCTTTGAGCAATAGTCCCTATTAGGCCTTGAAGGTATTGGGCTTAGTGGGCCTTCAACAATAGTCTTCAACGGTTTTATCCATAGATCTTAATGGACCTAATAGATTGAGTCTCAATAGACTTGAAGATGATAGGCCATGATGGGCTTTTGGATATTAGGCCTTATAGGTTTAAGACAATTAAGACTTAGCGGGTTTTTGGATCTTGGACTTTAAAGGCTTGGGACGATAAAATTTGCATTCGCGAAGTTCAATGGGCTTACTTTGGAGAGTCTGATTCTTCTGGACTATTGCTTCATGTGCTTCATCTGCCATTGAGAAAGTGGGCCTTAGTGGGCTTTAGAGGAATGGCCGAAAGCAACATTATTGGGTAGGCCACGCTTTTCCATTGAGAGATGGCATCCATATTCTCTTTCTAAAGTGGATCATCATCTTTTAATGCGACATAACTATTTTAGAAATTATTAGTTGACTTTCCACCTTTACCTTGTAATCAAGTTTGTATATGTCTTCCAGTAACCACAATGGATTATTTTTCCTTCTTTTCCACATTTCTCAAATAATATTAGAAGTGTTGGGAGAAAATAACATTCTCGATTACACAAACAGTAATATCGAAAAAACAGAAAAGAGAAATTAACAAAGAGAAACAAGCCACAACATAAAGATTTACGTGGTTCCATCCACGGGTTCAATATCGATCCACTATCTTCAAAGGCAAAAAACAAAAGAGTCAGATCATATAAACTACCCTAATTAGAGTTTACATAAGACGTCATGTGAAAAATAAAAAATTGTCCTCTAATAAAAATTTCAACTTGTGATAGTATGAGTTAGATCAACAATACATCTCATGTGATCAGACTAGAGCCTGACATAAAAAAAACACTAAAATAGCACAAGTAACTCATGCAGAGACATTGATAATAAGAAGAAACAGTGGAGGCACTAACCCCAGATCTTTGAAGTAGCTATGCTCGAGTGAAGTCAGTGTTGTAGTTTTTTTTTTGTTGGAATATAGTTCAGTTTTTAATATAGTAGAATTATTATGTACTTAGTACTTTAAGTTTGGTTTAATCTCTAATTTAAAGATATATTTGATGTAAGATAGAATAGAATTAGAGTTTGATCGAGATAGCTCTAAGATTGGCCAGAGGATATAAATACATATAATAGCTTAGTTATTTAATACAATAATACACAATTTATTATTTCCTATACTTTTACATAGATGTATCTGAGTAAAGCATTCTGAGTTCATGAGGCGCAAGTTTAAATAACATTTCAATGTAAATGGAAGATGATACACTTCTCTTGAGATTGCAAAGCAAGTTATAAGAGTAGAGTACCTAATATTTTACATCCACCAGAGCATGGAGGAATTGTGAGATTCTACTCAGGTCCATTTTTTACGGTAAAATTGCAGTTTTGGAAGACAAGTAACAAGGGGGTGGATGGGCCCAACGCCCAATAACAGGCCCAAAGTAACGATGTGAGGGATCCAAAACAATCTTCAAGCTATTCAGAAGTCTCACATTTGAGAATTGAGGGGAACAAGGTTATTATTATTATTTTTTGTAATTTTAAGTTTTGGATATATATATATATAAATGATTAGCTACACATTCTAAATAGTGTTCTAATAGAGCCCATCCATAATCATTAATTGGGGTGGGTTGACAGATCCATATATATTTGGTCTGATTGATTTCTTTTCAGGGGACAATAACAACAAATTATAATTAAGAGTATTAATGAACAAATAAAAAAAAATCGATAAGTTTTCATAAAAATCAATTCCATTTATGATCTCTAATTTTTATTTTTATTTTGGATTAACGTATAGAAAACTCAGACATCGTCTTACTAAAAACCCCACGGAAGAATCCATTACCCTTAAGGCACACCAAAATTAGGCCATGGAGCTTCCCTTCAAAATTCATTTTAACTTTTTGAGGCCAACTCCATATTTAATTCATTTGATGTCTGTGGATTACCTGCTACAAATGTTAATGAGATATGTTCTTAATATATAATAAAACTGGTTACTCTAAAAAAAATATATGTAAGCCATTTATCCACATACAAAAATTAACTTAACTAATAATATGTGATTGATATTAAACTTAAAACAGTAGATCACCCAATTATAAAAGAAAAACAAATCATTACTAACCTTCAAATATCTAAAACGGATGTTCCTTTCATAAAAGAAGGTCTTGATTTCGATTAATGTTTTCGATTACTCTCCATAGATGCTCACTTGATGTATGTGAGATTGAGAAGGTTACATGTGTTCGACTAATCAAATTAAAATATTTTATATTCAAATAGAGGTAAACCGCTGAACATCTTAATCATAAAAGAAATTATCTAAAAAATAATTACATCAATGTGTATCACCAACCACATAATACCACCCAATGAAAATTTTGTCAACATGAAAAAAATCTACTATATTAGTTTGTTTCTCTTTCAAATCCATATTCTTCAGCTTACACGTATGAGATTTGCATGGTGTTGATATGTGGAATTAAGGACACTTCATTTGCAGCATTATTTTAATACAAGTGGCTCTCTTTACTTTATTTACTTTACAAGTGTTGAAAAAAGCTGGTGAAATTCTGCTCCTCTTTTCCACGACAATAAAACCCCTCTTTTCAACAATCTCACCCTTCTCTCCACGCTTCTTTCCCTCTGCACCAGAAAAAGACCGACGGAATGCTCTCTCCGACCCCATTCTCCCTCTGTTGTACTCTGTTCCTCTCTGTTCCTCTCTATTTCTTCTTGTCCTCCACTACCAATGCCCCCCTCTTTGCAATTTTCTCCATTTATAGCTCTAATTCCATCAGCGGCAGCAGGAGAAGCACAGCTGTAATTCTCCTTCCCAATAGTACTAGCAGCGGCAGCAGCAACAGAAACAGCAGTACCAGTACCAGAAGCAGCGGAAAAAACAGTACAGCAGCGACCCTTCTTTCCAGAGCCGACAAGAAGAGTAAAGATCTCACCTTTAACGTTTCTGCCCCACCGGAAGAGGATGACGATCGCGCCCTTTTCCGTCTCGCTTCCCTTACGAGGCCGAACGCAACTGGAGGCCCAAAAAAAATTGCCTTCTTGTTCTTGACAACGGGTCCTCTCCCATTTGCTTCCCTTTGGGATCTCTTCTTCAGGAGCTTCAAATCCCAGAACGAGAGCCAACAACTGTTCAACATCTATATCCATGCCGACCCATCTCGTAAATACGTCCCTTCCTTCTCAGGCGTCTTCGCTAACCGCACAATCCCCTCCAAGCACCCGTCGCTCTGACCCCACGCTCATCGCCGCCGCGCGTAGACTCCTAGCCAACGCCCTTCTCGACGACCCTTCAAATGCCATGTTCGCACTCGTTTCTCCTTCCTGCATCCCGCTGCACTCGTTTTCTTTTGTTCACAGAACGCTCACCAACTATTCGACGAAAAGCTTCATAGAGATACTCAACCACGAGCCAACTCTCTGGTCGCGATACACCGCGCGCGGGGAGGATACCATGCTGCCGGAAGTGCCGTTTGAGAGCTTCCGGGTGGGATCGCAGTTCTTCGTGTTGGCTCGCCGGCACGCGCGACTGGTGTGGTGCGAGACACCCGTCTGTGGAAGAAATTCAGGCTTCCGTGTCAGACGGCTACCACGTGCTACCCTGAGGAGCACTACTTTCCCACGTTGCTCAGCATGAAGGTACGGGTGGCCTGGTTGACTCATCCAACTCGAATTTGGAACTCATTTATTTTTAAATCAAATTTCAATCGTATTAACTCATTCCCCTTTATCTTAAATACGATAAGGTCAGGAGATTTGATTCTAATAACGTTTATTATATCCATAATTCACCAACATATGCACCATTACTGGTTAATTGAATTCTAAAATTTTAAAATATAAATATGTTTCAGTAAAAAATTGGATATACACGAGCTCAGTGCTACCTCAAATCATTTCTTTAACAAATATGTCCTCACGTGAGGAGACTTAAGAGGCTAATAATATGTAGGATTGGATTTGACTAACGTTTTTTCTTCGGGGTTTTCAACTTGTTTAGCTACATCAAGTTTATTTTTTTAAATGTTTTAAAATTTATTAGAAAAATAATGGTTGAAATTTGACTTGTAGACATGGTGTGCTATAATAAGTACACTAAATTTTATTTTAAAATTAACGTTATAGTTATTTCATCTTTTAGAATAATTTGTGGTTTTAAGGTTGGCCATCTTCACACACGTTAAATTTTTCAAGGGACACGAATTTTTGTAGATTTTTCACGTTAAAAGAATGAAAAAAATAATCTTATTTAAATAAAATGAAAGTGATATGATAAAATGAAAGTCATTCGGTTGGTGAGAAGATTTTTTACATTTTTTATATTTTTTATTTTAAATGCTTTTGGTACAAAGTGGAAAATTTGGAAAAAACTTGTCTACTTTACCCATTTTAGGATGCCACCAAGTTTTAATCGTTAAAATTTAAGTGAGTAGAAATTGAATTTTGAGTTCAAATTAAACCGGTTATTGTTAAATTTTGTGTATATGACTCAGTTTCAAAGTCGATGAGAATTGAATTGGAATTGTCCGAGTTGATAAGAATCTGCTTGAGTCGCATCGTTATTGGCCTCATCAGCTCATTTTGTCTATCAACAAATTTGAGAAGCCTGACGAGCTGTTGTGAACAGAACAGGCCTAAGGACTAAATTTATTTCAGACCCTTGATTTGAATTTAATTATTTATTAAATAACTTTGAGTTAATTAAGTTAATTCAACATCAATCTCAATTGCAGGAGCCAGGCAAGTGCATACCCGCCACACTCACACATGTGGACTGGACGGGGAGTATGGGTGGGCACCCTCGCACGTACGGGCCCGACGAAGTTGGACCCGACCTGATCCGCCAGCTGCGCAGCACGAGGCCCAGGTATGGAGATGATGGATATGGGAATAAGAGCCGGACCGACGACTATCCGTTTCTGTTTGCTCGGAAGTTCTCGCCTGCGTGCCTTGAGCAGTTGAAGAAGATCGGCAGTGACGTCATCTTTCGCGACTGAGGGGCCGAAACACGTGAAAATGTGGAAACGCCGCCTCTTTTTCCTCCGTTTTTCTTTATTTTCTATCGTTTTCCAAGGAAAAGGGTGGCTGAGAAATTGTAATTAGTTACAGATAAAGATAAGGAAAGGTAAAAAGAGAAACCGGGAAAACCGGTTGATTATAACAGTTTGCGGGTTGCGTACTCTATTTCTCTCTCTTCTCTCCCACTCGATTTTTCAAAGTTATATATATCCTTCTGGGGTGGGTCCCACTCAAATGGCTGGCGATTATCAGTTTATCACTAAAGTACTTTAGCAATGAATTTAGAGTGGAATGACACTAGCTACGATTGTTGCATTTTGGTGGTGGGGCTGGGATTGTGTTGGTCATGTCACGAGAATCATGGTTCTAATATTTGACTCCAATTTATGAAAAGCTGAAACTTGATGGGATCTGATCGGATTTTAATAAATCTAATCTAACTTATATCAAAAGAAATTTAACTCAATCTAATCTGAATCATTCAATTTGACTCGAATGTTAAATTGGATTGTTAGTTCAATTCAACTCAAGGGTTATATTAAATGGGTCAGATCAAATCAAAATTTAATTCAAGTGTTATATTAAATGAGATTCTTAGTTCAATTTAACTTAAGTGTTATATTAAATGAGTCAAATCAAGTTAAATAAAAATTCAACTCAAATTTTATATTAAATGGATCAAATCAAGTCAAATTGAATTGAATCCTAACTCAATTCAAATTTAATTCAGACTTTTTTCAACTTGGGCTTTAATTTAAAAATATAAAATTCAATCTAATTAAATTTTTGAGGTTACACTTTTATTTTGCATTTAGAAAGGGACGTGACGTGGGTCCAGTCACGGTACAATCCTGTGGCGGGAGGAACTTACGTACTATAAGTTTGGATAAAATCAGACTGTGGAAGGAATTTGGTGGTCTTGGGTTTGGATGCAGTGGGCCTATGGTAAGTATGTTCACAAATGGATTAATATGTACAGCGATACGTTATGGACTTGGAAGTCTATATTTGAAATAGTCCGCCGATTTCTTCTTCTTCTGTTTTAAATATTGGTTGTGGGTTCGGGGCGATTTTTCGATCGATATTTGTCAATATCGAATGACTATCAGCTGATATTTATATTTAAAAAAAACACTTTTTAATTTTTTTAAATGATTTTTTCTTTTAAAAAAAGAGCTACCAAGATTTCTAAAAAAAAAAAATTGAAAAGAGAAAAATCTCACCTGAGATCTCGGCCGAATTTTCGATCCCTTTAAAGACAAACAATTACTGAACTGAATTTAACTAAAATCTAAATCCTAAATCCAAAACTAACATTAATGTTATTGAGCTCTTGGAGGAGATCTCTACCATCCACCTAATATCTGGAGTGTCTATATAGGTGTAGCTCAACTGGTTAAACTTCCGTCTCAGGAAGCAGGAGGTGGTAGGTTAGAGTCCCATAGCTTAACTTGGTGTACCTTAAGGGCAGTGGGTATCATCCGTCCCGAGGTTTTAAGTTGGGTTTCCCACACGTAAATTAAAAAAAAAATCTCGAGTATCGTTAATTGATTGATTATGATACTCCACCTAAATGTTGTAATATTCCTTCGATTTGTTTGACTTCACCATTGCTGATTCATCAAACCAAACATCTTTGGTGACAATAACCCTCACTTTTATCAGGACCAGGACACCACAACCTCATGTCTTCCACACATTTCTCATAACTAAGAAAGATACATTTATTTGTTATAGGTTCTAACTTGTAGTATTCACATGACAACAAAAAAAAAAATAAACGAATATGAATAATCTAAAGGATTGAAGCTGACTCTATGTCGTTTGTGGAAAACATATTACTCACAAAAGTTTAACTTGTAGAATTTAACACCTTTCAACATTTTCCTTTTGTGTAATTCTAATAATCTCAATATGCTATAAAAGTGTATGAATTATTGACAAATAATTTTGTTGAACGAATTGAGGTGATCATGAATGAACGTATATTTCTTTAAATGAAGAGTGTATAATTTGTTTCCAATAAAACTGATTGACATTGTAAATGTGACGCCGAGTCCCCCATCGCCCAGGAAAGGAATATGGGAAGGATTTATTTGAGAGGAGAACTCCCTCTCTCACATGAGGCCGTTTGGGCCTGGTCAGATGTGCCAGGGTCCAGAACAAATCTGTGAGATTGAAAGCGAACAATATCGTAGGAGAGTCGGGTCATTACAGTAAAATTTCAATTTGTAAATTAGTGACACTATTTCCTTTTAATTCCATTTTTCTTCCTCTCTTCTAATATTCTGAAGGATCCAAGAGGGTCAAATAATGTGACTTACGAATCCCTTGACACAATGTCCAAAGATGTTAAATTACATACCAGGAAGGAACCTCGCAAGAAATACAAGTAGCATAGAAATACATTCAGGATTCTTTGGAATTAATTCTCCACTTAAAGTGCTAGTTGTGGATATTATTTTAGTTTTATTAGTAAATGTATACAGCTCCTACCATATTATTTACAAAATATATAAACGTGGTATATATAACAATAGAAAGATCTTCTCTTTTTTAACTCAGTAGTATCCGGCCCCATATTGGAGACCGACTACTTCACTTGACCTGCATGACCCATACCCCGCAGGTTGACAGACGATTTATGCCATGGAGTATCCAACTTGCATCGTTAGAGTTCCTAAGCCCCATGACTACCAGTGCGATACACCCGTGTGGAGTTATAATGATAGAAAGATCATACCCTCTTCCAATGTGACTCGTTTAAGATTTCTCACAATATCAAGATAATTTGATATATAAATGTGCTATCGAACATCTCTAATTCAAAAGATTTGAAGAAAATAAATAGTTTAAATGCATGTCCCTCATCCAACTTTTATTTATTCAGATTTCAGATGTGATAAAGGCATACACAGGGAAACAAATACGTATCGGTTGTATTTGGCTGATATCAAATGATATCCAATATATATCGATATCGTTATATATTGGATATCAAATATATTTATATAAGAGAGAGAGAGAGAAATTTCGTGCCGATACTGAATTTTAAACATATCTACTTACCCAAAAGTTTTGGGTGAAAAAAAGGCTTTTTTTATTTTATTTTAATGGATGCCGGTATATTTAAAATATAGAAAATTTATAATTAAAATTCTTTAGGAATTGGATGAAGTCATATTCATTTATCATCAATTTAAGAAGAGAAGAAAAAAATTACAAGTTTCTGTGGACATAGGAATGGGCTATTAAGAAATTTCTAGTAGAATTGGACTTTTTTCAGTATTAGAATTGGACTTTTTTCAGTATTAGAATTGGACTTTTAAGTCTATATTTGTTTATCGTAATAATGGTTAATTTAATATTAATTAGTCAAAATATAATATCATAGTGTATTCTTTTGCAAATGATATTTTACTAATCGGTGAAATAAAAAATAATTAAAAGAAAAACTAAAATTTAGGACGCTAGCTTTTGAGAAAAATAGTTGAAAATTAACACAAAAAAAAAAAAAAAAAAGCCAGAATAAATGGAATAAACTCTAGTAGGTTGGAGTATATAGAAAAGGAATTACTTTAAATAAAGAATGATTTAGTAATATGGTGTTAAAAGTCCATGTGTTTAAGAAGAATTATCAAACCAAATAGAGAAATAGATCTCGTGAGGTAGATTAAGTGTAGGCAAAAGCTCAATGGGTTGCCCCCCGCCTCAGGAAGTGGGAGGTTGTGGGTTCGAGCTTCCATGCTCTAACCTTGGTGTGCCCTAAGAGTAGTGGGCTCACTCGTAAAGAAGGCATGGATTGCAAAGAATTAGATGAGTTGGAGGATTATCTTGCATGCAAAAATCAAGTGGAAGATTGGGAAAGATATTGGAATATTTTGGGAGTATTATCAAGTATTTTTAGAAGAATAAATAAGGGTCGTCCAAGTGTCCTTTGCTAGACTTTTCTTCTATTTTCATAGGATAATTTAGGTAAATGTATTTTGATCTTTTTATTACATTTTCTCTATAGATGTAATTTTCAATTTTAATACACTTCAATATTTTTGAAGAAAAAAAATCTTTTGGAGTTTTGTTTTTTCACTCCAGGCTTAACCCCTAGGAGAAAGTAGTCTTTCCACGATTTAGTCTTCAGCCCCTTTAAAAGTAAGTCTTAGTGATTATAATTCAATTATTGTTTTATAATTTTTAGATTAAGAATTTAATTATTTTCTCTTTAATCTCCTTTAATCATCTTTAGCCACTTTATTTTAATTGTCATAATCACATGACATCTTTGAATTTTTTTAAAGATTCTTGGTGATTTTGTCAACTTAAGATTAAGCGGTTAAAAGTTGATGATAAGATTCAAATTTGGTCTATTTAAAGCTGGTCAGCTCTATTTTCCAGTTGGAGTTTTAGTAAGACAAATTGAAATTAAAAATAAACAAATTCGGTGGATGACAATGATAGATTTGTTCAACTAAACAGTACTTCTTCAATCGAGCTCTTTCCTCACATTTTTACTTTGCTTAAACATTTTCTACCAATTTTGCCCTTCTATTTTCTTTCATACGTCACTGGTTTTTTTTTATTCATCTTCAATATTTTTGTATTTAGGTAGAAAGATCAAGATTGGATAACAATAATTTTTTAAATGTTGTTTTAAATTTATATTTTTTTATAGTTGCATTCCTTTTTTTAAAAAAAAGGATATATTTGATTATACAGTTACTAAGGGTATAGTTTATGATAGACTTAGTTAGAAAAGAAGAACTCATAACGTCAACTCTAAATAGATAAAATATTGACTAATGATGATGATTTTTTTACAAGAAAAATGAGGGTAACAAATTGTTTAGTAAAAGGATGATGTAGAACTCGACAACTCTATATAAAAATAAACTTCTCATCAGAGCAATTCTCATTAGACATTCATTTACACTTTAATTTGTAGAGCTCACAGTGAACTCAAAGAATATGTGATATGGCCTAACTTTAAAGTAGATACAAAGAAGATTTGCCACAAATATAGGTTTGGGTAAATGCTCCAATTTGAATGATTGGAGATTAAATCCAATGAAACGAAAAAAATGCAATTTTGCCTACCTAAGAAATTAAAGTTAGAGAGCGAAAGAAATCGAAACCAATCATCCAATTACTAATCTCAAATCGACCCAATTTTATATAAGTCTCCAAAAATCAATTAGAGGAACCAATGTAATTTCATTCACAAGAAAATGACAAAGGCTCTAATCTCACTTAAATTAATTAAACCTAGAACATAGGATTACACACTCTTACCTGTCTCGTCCACATGCCAAAAGCCCTCAACCTTAGAATTGTGCACATTTTATTGTCCATTCATGCACCTATGCTCTCTGAGGTCTCCTACTCTAGTTAAATCAGCCAATCCCATCCATCCATATGGATTTATTATAAGAAGATAGAAAAATAAAACAAAATTACACAAGATTTAGCAACAATTTTTTAATAGGTGTTGGTGCACAAGATTGATTGGAGAACTCCTACTTTTGTGGATCTTAGAATCCACTAAAATGTTGCCTTTGATTTCATTGCTTCAGCAACAAAATTTTAGAAAAGATGTGTGATTTGGCAATAACATAAGATGTCATGTTGGATTCCGTCACTCCTCTTTGTGATAACTAAATAAGTCATTTTTTTATTTAAATTTATGTGTGAAAAACCTAGTGCAAAATCTTTATGAGTGATTTTCACCGTCCTTAAGACACATTAAGTGAGGTCATGGGAACTCGAATTTGACATCTCTCGCTTCTTAAGACGGGAGATTACCAATTGCATTGAGTCAAATTTTATGAATTTGCAAATATTTGATCCGATACCTTAGCCCATAAACCATTAAATTGAACATTTTGGACCTAGAGGAAACCATTTTGGACTCACTTTTGCTCAACTAAATTTTGCTATGAATTGAGTGAATTGCAACATTATCTTCATCAATTGAAGTTAGCTCATCTTCAATTGAGTCCTCTAGATTGTGGGTGGTGTTCATGCCCACATCAATATACTTTTTCATTGAATGTGGAATAACCTCATGAACATAGTCTAACGAATCTATCAAAATTTAAAGTGAACACCACTTACTCTGAAGTTCATTAAAGAAAGCAAACCACCAATTCTTATTAAATTCAATGATCATTAATTATTATTATTATTTTAATACATAGAAATCCGCTCACCCAACTTTATGGTGATCAAAGGTAAAATCTTGGATCTATGACACCATCCACAAGTACTATAGATCAGGTTATTTGCTCGGAAGGTTTGAGGGTAAGACCTCTCACACAAGATGAGAATACTCAACCACTGGAACAAATAAAACGATAAATCCACAGATAAATTAGGTGCCCCAAATGATGATCATTAATTTGCTTATGTTGTCACGGTTTCAAACCGTTTAACAAATTGATAAAATCAATAACGTATGACTAAAACATAAATCTTTACATTCAAATAAAAAAGACATGTAAATATTTGAAATAACAGGCATATAAAAGGACAACCACCTTCTAAATTAAGGGCTGCCCACCTTGTTTACGAAACGGGCGGCCACTGGGTCCAAGCCCACCTAATGGCTAAGGAAAAAAATCTAGTCAAACTTTAACGTGTCCATCCAACATAAAAAATTAGTATCTTTTGATTTTTTTAGAAAATTTGAAATTATTATAGCATACTGATATTGTGAACGTTTTGGTAAATATTTGTCGATTTCAAAAAATTTAGTCCAATTTTATAATTAAAAATTATATACTAAACAAAATGGCCAATATCACTGAAATATCAATCGGATATTGAATGACTAAAAATTTATATCATCCAACATTTTAAGAAATATTTAATAATCATTTATAGGACGGTGCTTTATAGAAAAATTAGTTCAAATTAGTTTTTGGAATCAATTCTATATATATTTACTCATCATTTTGACAGGGGACCAACTTGGGCCTGGCCCAATCCCTATTGACCCAGGTGAAATTCAAATGTTTAGAACCGGGCTCCAATGAGTAAGGGTCTGCGCCCAAATTATGCTTCAAAAGTTGGGCTCCATTTAAATTTGGATTGGACCCTTGAATTCTTAGAACTTGATCCAATCTGAAAGCCAATTAAACTCTTAGACCTATGATAATCTATTTTATATCTTGTTACTGATATTAATAATATATTATAAATATGTTATATTATACATATTTCTCATCCACTCATGTCAAACTTAACCTTAGTTACCTATAACTTTTTTTCGTCAAACTCCACTTTCCAATCATAAGTTCCTAACTTTGTATTTTTCTCCTCTCTTCAACAAATTAATTGAGAAATTAAGTTGGCAAATGTCTATATATATTTAGAGGTACTCCTCCTGTAAAGACAAAAGCACCTATGTTGAAACTATTTCTCTATTTTAGGTAAGCACCATTCATGTTTCCTTCTTTCTTTCTTTTTTTCTCTCTTCTCGAAATGAGAGAGGGTGAGCTATTGATTTTTAGAAGACACTTAACATTTATCATGTGTTGAGTGATGTATATTTAGGTGGGATAAGATAAATAGAGGATTTCATAGATGATATGTGTAATACCCTGCCCAAAGGGCTGCTGTGTGAAGGGAGTATGGGAGAGCTCATGAGATTTGAGAGTGAGTGAATTATAAGTAGTGAGCACCTCTCCATTAGCATGAGGCCTCTTGGGCCCAAGAGTGACGCTCGGGTCCAATGCAAATCCATGTGGGTTTATGGGGCCCAAAGGACAATACATACTTAGTGGGTTGGGTACATTGGCCGATCACCTGTCCGTCTTCTCAGGAGGTGATAGAAAAGAAATTTGAATGCCAATCATCAATTGAAAAGATATCTAAATGCCAATCATCTATTTCTGGTCGGTCTAGCCTTCTGGATCAAGTTTGGGATCAAGCTCTTTTTTGTCACCAAAGCCTTGATGTTATCTCTCAGTGGACCCAGAGACTTCAATCCACGGTTGGTCTTGGTGCTAGACTTTCTGTCCAGCATCAGTAGTGGCAGATGAAAGAGTGCACTCAACTTGCTAGTCAAAATGATCCGCATAAGCAGGAAATTTTACAATCTTTGAAGGAAAGGGGATACTCACAACAAGATAGAACATATATTCTAGAGATAAGAAAAGCTCTGGGTATTTGACACTGGCAATCTTGCTCTTTCTGACTTGCATTGGGCTGAAGATTTGGACAGAGTTTCGTCATTCAGATTCTCTAAAAGGAAAAGAGTGGTAAGCGTTGTCCATCTTAGCCAACAAGTTAGAATGAGAAAGAACTTGGGAATTCGAGGTGTTTCCCGTTGATTTTCCTCTCGAAAATCGTTTGGGGTTTCAGAATCACGGAGATAAGAGGTTGTAGCTGAAAGGAAAAGATGGGCTTTTGTTGATATTATTTTCAACTTTTAGGTGATCATTTGGTGTTTGTGTATGTTTTGAGGGGCTTCTTCTATATGTTGGAAAGAGATTTCCTTTGTATTCTCTCATTTTATTTAATAAAAATAATAATCTTTACCGCTCAAAAAAAAATACTAGTGGGTCGGATCGTTACAAATGGTATCAGAGCAATGTTCGACAACTCTGGTTTTAAGAGGATAGATTATAATACCCTGTCCAAGGGGCTGATGTGTGTAGGGGGTATGGGACAGTCCATGAGATTTGACAGTGAGTAATTATAAGTAGTGAGCACCTCTCCATTAGCATGAGGCCTTTTGGGCCCAAGAGTGACACTTGGGCCCAATGCAAATCCATGCAGCTCCGTGAGGCCCAAAACGGACAATATATACTAGAAAGTCAAGTCGTTACAAATGGTATCAGAGCAAAATTTGATGGCTCTAATTTTAAGGATGGTAGATTGTAATATCCTGCCCAAAAAGTTGTTGTGTGTGAAGGGGGTATAGGACAGCCCATGAGATTTGAGAGTGAGTGGATTATAAGTAGTGATCACCTCTCTATTAGCGTGAGGCCTTTTGGGCTCAAGAGTGACGCTTAGGCCCAATGCAAATCGGTATAGATCCATGGGGCCCAAAGCTGACAATATCATAGTAGAGGGTCGGGTCATTACAATATAATTCAAAAGAAGCATCTCCATCAATCAATATAACTTTGTAAGATAGCAATGGAAAATCAACGACCTATAACAATCAAATTTGATGTTATTAGATTATATGTCTAAGATATTAAGAGTTCAAGTTTTACCAACCCACTATCTTTACCATTTTCGACATATTTCAATTAAAAAAATCAATTATTATTCTAAAATAAAGTTATGGATCGAAGAGAAAAAAAAAACTCACGTCAAAAAGTATTTGTCATTATTAGAATAAAGGTTCTTATGAATAAAAGATTTAGTGGTCTAATATTCTTGGGTAGGATATGTAAATACTAGCCAGGACATTAGGTAGGTAAAATTTGAACTGCATTTTTGAGTATCTCAGCCACATGATCTTAGAGTTTGAAATTTTAATTATTATAGGACATCGATTTTTATAATCATGTCACAAAGTTATAATAATTGGATAATGGAGTTTTTTTTTTAAATCTTATTATCTACGACGTCTTCTACTTATCCTACCTAATCATACGCCGTCAAGCCTACGATCGCCACCCAACCTACACAAGTTGCACCCCTATATGACAATTTCTCTAAATGCTTTTAAACGAGCTCTACTGTTTTTTCTTAAATTAATTATGCTTATAATTTTTTATGATAAAAAGTCTTTATATTAAGTGTTTCAATTTTTCAATAAATGCTTTTGGCGATGCTCACCATTTAAGTCGGTGAGACCCATTTTATAAAAAAAAAAAAAAAATACATAGTCAATTATTGAAATTATCAATCTCTTCAAACTTTACACTTTAAACTTTAAAGTTAATAAAACTAAATAGGGTCCCCGTTTACACACCCAGATTTTCTGCCTATACACACCCGTTTTCTGGTGGAGGTGGCTAATTATCATTTTGCCCCAGCATTTTCATTCGTTCGAACAAATTCCCAGTTCATTTCGCCATTCGTTCGAACGAATGGACACATACCTTATCTAATTTGATTAGTTCGAACGAATCTCCCTTATAAATCCATTGGTTCGAACGAATTAAACGGGTGAACAATAACGTAGGTTACTTTTCACCCGTCTTCGAATGAATGAAACGGGTGAACAGTAACGTGCGTCTGATTCATTCAAATGAATCAGGCTAATGAATCAGTTTTTTTTTTAAATTTTAAAGTTATTTTTTAAACACTGTATATTTTTAAAATTTCTCAAATTAAATATCCAGACTAATTACTATAATCTGATAAAAATACTTTAAGACTTCAAGGTCTTTTGACACTTCTAAATATTTAAAACACAGTATTTTACAAATAAGGGTATCCCTAGGGTGTGTCGAAAATACATTTAGGAGTGTCAAAAGACCTTAAAGTTTTAAAGTATATTTATCAGGTTATCGAAATTAGTCCGGATATTTAATTTGAGAAATTTTGAAAATACACGGTGCTTAAAAAATAATGTGCATAGTGTATTAAATAATAAAATCTCCTTTAAAACTTCAAAGTTATTTTTTAAGCACGGTGTATTTTCAAAATTTCTCAAATTGAATATCCGGACTAATTACGATAACCTGATAAAAATACTTTAAGACTTTAAGGTCTTTTGACACTCCTAAATGTGTTTTCGACACACCCTAGGGATACCCTTGTTTGTAAAATACTGTGTTTTAAATATTTAGGAGTGTCAAAAGACCTTAAAATCTTAAAGTATTTTTATTAGATTATAGTAATTAGTCCGGATATTTAATTTGCGAAATTTTAAAAATATACAGTGTTTAAAAAATAACTTTGAAATTAAAAAAGAAAACTGATTCATTCGAATGAATCAGCCTGATTCATTCGAATGCGCGTTACTGTTCACCCGTTTCATTCATTCGAAGATGGGTGAACAGTAACACGAGTGAACAGTAACACGTGTTACTGTTCACCCGTTTAATTCGTTCGAACCAATGGATTTATAAGGGAGATTCGTTCGAACTAATCATCATCAAATTAGATGGGGTATGTGTCAATTCGTTCGAACGAATGGCGAAATGAACTGGGAATTCGTTCGAACGAATGAAAACGCAGGGGCAAAATGGTAATTAGCCACCTCCACCCGAAAATGGGTGTGTAGAGGCAGAAAATCTGAGTGTGTAAACGGGGACCCACTAAATATTTATACCATTGATGTTCGATCGAAAATATATATATATACATTTACCCTGTGTATGGAATTGGCCTTCAATTTGACAATTAGCAGTTAAATATCTGTATTTAAAATAGAATTCAACTTAATTTTTTTATTATTGGGCATAATAAATAAATATTATAACATTAGTAATTAGAAAAACTAAATTTAATAAGATTTAGATATCAAAATTATCACAAAATTTGTTTAAAACCCACTTGTCAAACTTTAACTGCATCAAATTGATAATTTAACATACTAGTTGTGGTATATGCTATACACCTAGGGATTTATTAATTTATTTAATTAACACACTAATTAATTAATTAATTAATATGTAATAAATAGCCCAATTATATTTAATTAATTTTTTTTTTAATATCAACATGAAATTTGTAAAATATGAAAACAATAATCTATTTTAAAAATCAAAATTAAGAAAAAGTAACTAATTTATAAAATTGAATAGGACGGACATACATACAGAAAAACAAAATATTAAAATATGATAGGAGTTATCTCAATAAATATTATTTTTTAATCAATACCAGCTAAATTCTTCCAACTTACCAAATTCAATCTTTAATTTTCTTCTACTTTTCCATAAATCTTGTACATATTTTTAGCTATTGACATGAAAGGAGGGTGATAAATATATTCAACTCTCCATATCTAAAACTTAAAATCTTTCGTTTTATTTTTAGCTATTTTTATAATTTTCTATATTTTGAGGTAATTTTTTTTTCTCTTTTAGCCAATGTTTTATGCAAATTTTACACATTGTTAATTATCGGCATGACAAAAAGTGATAAACTAATTTAATTCATTAAGTCTAATTCTAAAATCTCTTTTCTATTTTTATACGATTTTCGCACAATTTTTTTATATGTTCAAATATCTATTTTATTATTTAAACTATAGATTAAATGAATAGTCAAGATTCATTTATTGGTCACTAAAAGGGCTCTCTATTGTGCAAAATTATTTCTTTTATATTAAACAAAAGTAAAAAAAGTCTTTTTAAGTTTTTTTCAAAGCTCTATATTTAGTAATTTTATTGAAAAATATAGTTTATAATATTTTTAATATAGTATAAACATGTTTTGAAACATAATGTTAAATTATATTCAACTATTTCTAAGTAAATCAAGGGCAAATGAAGGAAAATTTAATCAAATACTCCTTTTCAGGGGTAAAGATATCGAAACATTTCGTATTGGCCATATAATACGTTTTTTCAGCACCGTATTATATCGGTCGATACGTATTGTATCGGCTGATATATCGGTGATATATATCGGTGATATATATCGGTCCAATATCGGCTGATATTCACAATATCGGTCTTTTTTTTAAAAAAAAAAAGCAAAACGGTGGTGGGGCCGAGTTGATATCTCGGCCGATATTTTCATTTTTAATTTTTTTTAAAAAAATTAGCTTCCTTTTGGGTTATTTATTTATTTTTTAATTCAGGAAAAATAAAAAATACCGATATTTAAAAAAAAAAAAAGAGAGGAGAGAGAAATTTATCAGCCGATATCTCGGCCTGGCCAAATTTTGCACCCCTGTTCCTTTTTAAATATATTAAATACTCAAAATACCCTTTAATTAATTAAAGAGTTGCAATTTAAAATATTTTATAAAAAAAAACAAAGCAATATGATTGAGTGAAATATGTGAAAAGTATTTTAATAAGCCTTTTTTATAGCCTATAATGTTGGAAAGATTTTAGCGAGTATTTTTAATTTCGACTTAAATTTGTAAATGAAGGGTAAAATTGTCCAAAAACATTTCTAATTGGGTATTTTCCAATGCCTTCGTAATTCAAAATTATTATTTTTTTTTTAAATTTATGTATGGAAAATCGTAGGTTACCCAGCGTAAAACCTCCACAGATGAATCAACTACCATAAGATACACCAAGATTAGACCATAGAGACTCGAACCAATACCCTGACCAGGGGTTTAAAAATCAGTATCGGCCGATACAATATGTCGACTGATATATCGTTATCGGCCGATATATTGGTCGATATTTTTCTCTTTTCTTCTCGTTTTTTTAATATCGATCGATATCAAAATATCGACCGATATCAAAATATCGGCCGATATAATATGGCCAATATCAAGGCCGATATTGTGAATATCGGCCGATACGATATGATATCGACCGATATTCACAGCTCTAAAACTGATATATATCGGCCGATATTTTGACCCCAGACCCTGAACTCTCACTTTTTGAACAGAGAGATCAGCAGTTCGGGTACACCCAATTCAATTCTAAAACTATTTTCACGCCCACATTTACTCACATCAGAACTTAAAGTAGGGCATTAAGTACGGCATCTAATTTCCAAATCTAGAATCCAAGATTCTGAACGGCTTGGATTCAACCACATTCATGCCACTTGTTGCATGGATTTTGGACTGACCTTGCCCTTACAGACCATACCCACCTATGTTCTATTTCTAAATCTGTGTCCTCCCCAATCTCCCTTTATAAAACACCTATGCCATCTGCCCAATATTCCAAAACCAAAATCTGAATTCCAATTTCTTCCTGTTTCTCTCTGATTTGGGTATTTGGAGATTGGAATAGGAGTGTTTGGATGGGTGGAAGGATTGTTGAGGAGTGCTTCTGCTATGAGAAAGAGACGCAGCTGACTGTTCTGAAGACGTCTATCTTCTTCGCCGGAGATGGATTCATCGTCTATGATTCCAAAGGAGACGTGGTCTTTAGAGTCGATAGCTATGGCCCAGATGCCAGAGATCGCCACCAGCTGGTTCTCATGGACGCCTTCGGAAAGTGCCTTCTCACCGTTCGGAGAAAGGTAATTAACACTCCCATCTCGCTACGGACGTGTTGTTATTTTGGATATAAGTTTTCTAAGATGAACCTACAAAGTGCAAAATTATTAAAATGTCCATCGAACCTTCGTGTTCGGATTTGGGCAACTTGGGTTTGTTGGAGAGCCAACACGTTACACTACACTACGAAAGAGGAGAAAAAAGAAAAGAGAGAAGACATAGAGTTTAAGAGTTGGGTATTCAATCGAACTGTATTCGCTCCGTAGTCTGCAGATGAACCACGTAAAAATCTTTATTTCTCTTGTGTGATTGATATGTGATTTGTGTTCCATTTTCCTTACACACAACCAACCCGGAAATCCCCACCTTCTCTCCCTCTGAGTCTTTCTCTCTCTCAAACTTCTTCGCTTGTTAACGGAAAGGGATTTGAATGATGGTGAGAAATTCAGAAAATAAGAATTTTGAGTTCAATTCCCACTTTATTCTAAAACGCAATTCACTTCAAATTCATTTCTTGCTTTTACAAATTCTCTCCCTTTCGGGGGATTCTTCCTCAACTTCGAACCTTCTTCTCAAAGTAAAAGCATTCCTTCCTTTTCCTCCTCTCAATGCAATGCTTGAAACATACACCCAAACCTTTGTAAGCCAAGAATTGGTTTCCAACTCGCTGGACTCAGCCGGGTCGCATCGCATTCTCTTTCTATTTGTCGTTTCCACTTGATATGCAAAGAACAATTCAATTTCCAATTATTTATTATATACTGATGTTTATGCATAAAAAAATGTACTAAAAGTCTTAAAAATGTACCATTAATGGACTCTAATTTAAAGTAATTCAATTTGAGATTGGTTGGCACATCTCTAGTTCCTCCTTAGATTGTTTATCATTGTATGAGTAGACTCGCTGAGTCGACTCAGACTTATGTTGGGCGTTCTTTGCACAGAGGCCGAGTCTTCACCAACGATGGGAAGGGTTTCTTGGGGAGAGGATGGACGGCCAGAAACCAATCTTCAGCGTCCGGAGATCGTCGATAATCGGACGGTCGAGCGTGACTGTGGAGTTGTACAGCAGCCCAAGGAGAGGGGAGGAGTACCAGATAGAGGGCTCGTTCTCCCACCGAAGTTGTACCATCTTTAGTACATCTCGGCAGACGTTGGCTGAGATCAAACGGAAGGTGGCGGCGACGGCCAATGTGGTTCTGGGCAAGGACGTCTTCTGCCTCTGCCTCAAGCCCGGATTTGATGGGGCCTTTGCTATGGGCCTTGTTCTCGTTCTTGATCAGATCAACGGTGGTGATGCCGTCGATGATGATGGCGATTGTGAAGAAGATCGCGGCGGCTGAGGAGGAGGAGGAGTGGTTTCTTTTTCGTGATCTGTTTGGCTTCTGTTCTTCTTTCTGTAAAAATTCAAGACGTTAGTCTTTTTTTTCCCTGCTGAAGGAGAGGGAACAACTTTTTTTTAAAAAAAAAAAAAATCTCTATCTAAATTTCTCTCTTTCTCTCTTCTCAACCCATTTCATAAATATCTCTCATATTTTTAAATTTATCATGATTTTATATAATATTTTAAAATTTATTGGTAATGTAGTAAATTCCCGATTAACTCTCAATAAAATCACAATAAATGATAATATTGTGATAAATTTCTGATAAAACACCGGTAAACTTCTTATTAATGTTTTTATTATTTTTTAAATATTATATTTTCTATAAAATTTATCGATAAAATTTTGAAAATTTAAAGATATTCTAATATTACCGGTCAAAGTTAATATCGGAGAGAACAGTATTTATTACATTGTTCTCAATGCCGCATTTTTGAGAATTTCAAGGTTTCTGCAAATGTCAACGCAACGTTTTGACCTTTTGTTTTGTACATGTGGTGAGATAAGGGCGGAACTGATCATCTTTTAAAAGTTTAACAAAGTCAAATTGAGTTGAATGAATTAAATTTTAAGTAAATTAATTAAGAACTTTTGTTGCATTTTTAGAAAAATTCAAAAAGGATTATCAATTTATTCAATAGACAAATTTCAATTGACCCTAAATTTTGAATTTTTAAGTTACACATCATATCACATTTTTATGGGATTTAGTGGTATTACTGAATTATAGGGACCGTTTAGATAGTAATGTATAAGAAATAAAATTTATTTAGATATTTTTAATCGATTTAAGCAAATGAAATGGACTATTTATATAAAGCTTCATTTTAATTCTTCATTTCATTTAATTTAAATTAAGTTGTTTTATATATTTAATTGCCATTTTTTATAAATTTGTGTATCGGTAATTATTCTTTAATTTTGTGTTATCACGCGACACTAATTTATTGCTGCATATTATATAGTTTATTTTTAAATCATGGGAATTTCTAACCCAATTATATCACCTTCGAGTGGTTGATATACTATAGTTAGATTGATTGTTTCACATGTAATCTTACAAAGGTTTGCCAAACGGGGTAGATTGATTGAAAATGTACGTTGGTTGTCTTTTTCGGATTCGAGATAATTTGGTCTAATTTTGATCTGTCTTAAAGTCGTGATGTCTTAAGAGTCGTGAGCTCACTCGTAGTGATTTTACGCTAGATATTCCACAGTTTCTCATACGTAAATTCAAAAAAATTATTACTTCATTTGTCCTATATATATATTAGAATTATCCTAAATTACTTATTCTATTTCTTTATTTCACGTTAAATCAAAGTTTTAACATTTTTTATGAGCTACAAATTACATTTTAACGTGATGGAAAGACATCCTTCTTTTATATGCGGCATTTTGTAATTATTTCCACCTTCGACTCTCATCTTCTGGAATCATTCATTGCTATAAAATTAGGAAAACATTATTAAGCAGTAACTACGCAACGAGACACCGCCCAAATCTCTCTTTTTTTTATAAAGTTCGTATTGACTCTGGAATCTATTAATAAGATTTTGACTTTCATTGCGTGAAAATGATCTTTAAGAAATAAAAAAATTTAAAATAGGATAACTATTTTGGGACGGAGGTAGTACGGACGATCAAACTATTCTTTTATATTTTTGAGTTTAGAAATTAAAAAATAATTTTAAATAATAAAATTATGATACCTTATATTTAAGCCTTGGCGTTTTCACTATTAGTGAACCTTTACTGGTTTGCATTGATATAGGATACATTGAGACCATTTTATTGGCAAATCTACTATAAAGCTAGATAGGCAGTGTATTGGTCCCATGTCGGCCCTTTTTTTGTGGTAAAGGCAAACCACTTAAAACTTTAGAGTTTCATTTACTATTAGATCAAACTTGAATTTATTATTTTTATTCAATATATTTTTACTATTAGATTGAACATTGTAAATAAGATTTTTTTTTTTTAAATAGGTAAAAATAATCTGATTGTTTTATTTTCATCTTAAAAATTCAAAGATTAAAATGATTCAATAGACTTCCTTTTGAACACTTTGATAAGTCCTATTAACATCTACTAATCATCTAATTCTTTTTTTTTTCCCACTCTTAACATGCCAATGAAAACACTTAAATTTACAACAAGAGTGTATGCTGCACTAATCCCATTTTATCATTCTTAAAACTATCTAGAAGTTTATTCAAAGTTTTTTTTTCTAATATCCATCCTCAATGGTTATGCATAACCCTATTGGACCTCCCACTTTGTAGAAGAAACCCTAAAATGTTACAAATAAATTTATATACACATTTAAAGATTGTGAGCAGAACTTTCTCATGTTTGAATTTTGAAATTTGAAATAGAAAAGCACATTTGATAAATAAAATATAATCATCTATTCAATCACCTAATTTTTCCTCTTTTGTGTAGTGGATCTCATATATCTGTCAAAATACTAAAACTTTTAAACTCAAGTGTCTTTAGCAGTGGTGTTTTTTTCAATCAATGGCCATAATTGATGATTATATAATATTATAAAATAAATGAACACATTGTCATAAATACCGTTCTCGAGATATTAATGGTGAATGGTAATATCGGAATATCTTCAAATTCTTGGGTTTTTATTGGAAAATTAACGGGAAGATCTCGTAGAAAATATATTAAAAATAATAAAATAAAATTCATAATAAGGAATTTGCCGGTAATTTATCTAAAATTTATTGGGATATTATTGTGATATTATCATTTATCGTATTTTTAACTCAGTTTTATCAAAAACTTACTATAGTACCGATAAATATATGTTATTAACATAGTAATAATAATTTGTTGATATAGCATGATAAATTTAAAAATATCGTCAATATTTTGACACATATGAAACCGTGAGGGGTTAGCATGATAGTCAATTCACACCCCCCTCAATACAAAAAGGGTCACTCTCCTTAGTTCTCTACTCAGTGTGTGCAGATTGAGAGATTTACATAAGGGTGAAATTTGAGTCGGGTTTTGGCTTGAACCTGCATGACCCGACCCGAAAATCATGCGGGTCAGGTTATGAAAGTATGGTCAGCAGGTCGGGTCGGGTTAAGAAGTCAGAAACCCGCATTGAATTTGGTCGGGTTGGGTTGAGAGATTTTTAAATTAATCCGACCCGACCCGGTAAAAAGTAAGATAAAGTAGGTTCAAAATGCAGGTCGGGTCGGATTTCGGGTTGAGTCGGGTTATAATTTGGGTCGGGCCGGGTCGGGTAAAGACGTCCGGGTCAAAAGTTCGGGTCGGGTCAAGAAGTTCGAGTCGGGTCGACTTCCATATATTAGTAACTCTGGCCGGGTTGGGTTTTAAAAAACTTTGTTTGACCCAGCTCAATTTTAGCCCTAGATTTACACATGCTCAAAGGATTAATCAGATAGGAAGCCTGGAAAATTCAGGTGAAATGTTTGAATACTTGGATCTTTAAAAAAATTGACACATACAAAGAAGAAACTCTAAAATGTCATAACTCAAAAACTAAATTTCTATACAAATTCAAGGGTGGTGAGCAAAGCAATTTTGAAAAATTGAGATAGAAAAATCAGAGCTCATACTATCATAAAGTGTAAACTTCAACTCTGACGTTGGGTTTAGAGAGTTAAGTACCAAACTGCTCTCATGGGTTTTCAATTTCAATTGTCAAGCCTTTATTATTTTTTCTGTTCAACGACTTAGGCAAGTAGATATGATATGGACTATGGAGAGGAAATGAATGGAAAAAGAGGGTCTCTGTCCTTCCACGTTTTCTTTGTCTTGGTTCCCTTGTTTCATTTGAAGACCAAAACAAGTGGGAGTGGGCCACTTACTTAGTCTACTCCATTATATTATGTCTAATCACAAATAAATCCTTCTTTTAACTTTAATCAATGCCGACAAAACCTCCGACTGCCATTTCATTTTCATTCATACACAAATACAGTGGACTAGGTATGTATCAGATTATCATTTTTGTGTGGTGTATATGGTTAGAGAGAAGGTCGGTCAGAGTTTAATTAAATCATGAAATTAGAGCTCTCAATTGGTTTGGTAATTTTTTTTATCAAGTTGTCCAATTCTCTTAAAGTCACCCAACTAATTCTTAAAACATGAGCAAGTCTTCCTATCCACACACAGTGGATGACTTTACGAAGAGTGACTCTTTGAAGTAAAATGAGAATTGAATTCAGAACTCTTGATTTCTGAAGTAGGTTCCTGATCATCACTCTAACTCCATTGGGTTAATTGATTTGATAATTTGATAACTAAGAATCATTTTCATTCATACACAAATACAGTGTACTAGATATGTGTCGGATTATCATTTCTGTGTGCTGCATGGTTAGAGATAAGGTCGATCAAAGTTTAATTAAATCATAAAATTAGAGCTCTCAATTGGTTTGGTAATTTTGTTTATCAAGGTGTCCAGGCCTCTTAAAGCCACCCGATTAATCCTTAGAATATGTGCAAATCTTCTTATCCACGCACAATGAATAATTCTAGAGAGAGTGATTCTTTGAGATAGAGTAGAAATCGAGTTCAAAACCCTTTTGAATTTGGTAATTTGATAATTAAGAAGCTTAAATAGATCATCGAATTGACTTCAGGCTGTGTTTTAGATCTTGGTCAAGGGTGTTTGATCTGTTCAACTCGTCGCTCGACTTTGTGAACAAGATTTTTATAATGAATTACAAGAAATAAGGTTATCAATAAGAAAAAAAAAACTTTCTCTATCTTTTCAGTATATTTGAAAAAGGCTATAAAAACTCTAAAAAGTTGAGCTTTGTATAAAAAAATTGGACCCACCAAATTATAAAAAAGAAAAATGTTTATCAAATTGAACATTTTCTTCCCTCCAACGTGGTGACGACTGCAGACCAAATTAAAATGGAGGGGTTTCAGTTTGAAAGAGACATTTGGAATGAGAGTTGATTTATTTTATTTATGAACAAAATAGTTAAGCTGAGAGAGAGATTAAATTTATATTTTTTTTGTCAAATTCAAAAATCCATTTATTTAGAGTCAGGCTTAATTTTATTTCTCCATTTAACTTTATAAAAAATGATATAATAAATTAATTAATTGTTGTGACGACGTGACCCGACCCAACTCAGAAATGATATTGTCCTCTTTGGGCCCATGGATCTTCAAGTTTGCTTTGGACTCGGCCCACCAAGCCAAACCCAAATCCATGGGAGGTGTTTCCCCTCTCTTAAAAACCTTTGATCAAAGTCCCACATCGCCCAGCTCTTACCTAGGTGGATGTTACAATCCACCCCCCTTAAGATCAAAGCCTTCCCCTGCTCTGTCACATCACACAGACAAGGGGTCCACACAGGCAACACAACACACAGGCCCAGAGTGGAACCGTGCTCTTATACCACTTGTGACGACTTGATCCAACCCAATCAAGAATGATATGGTCCTCTTTGGGCCCATAGATCTTCAAGATTTTGCTTTGGACTCAGCACAAAAGGCCTAATCTATGGGAGGTGTTTCCTCTCTCTTAACAACCCTCATCAAAGTCCCACATCGTCCAGCTCTTAGCCAGGTGGATGTTACAAGTGTACATCATGTCTTCCTTTATCTCTTATTTCTCTAGATTTTTAGTGGTTTATATCCCTCCTCTTTATCTTTATTAGCTTGTAACCTCTCAACTCTACGTTAGGATTGTCTGTCTCTGACCTTTTACTTATAAGGGCCCATTCGGCCTTTGAGTTTCCATCGTCTTGCTCAATTTAGTTTAACATCAATTTATATTATTAATTTGTAATATTCAGCATGGTTATTCATTTTTATTACACACAAGTTTCTCATAGAATTTATCATCTGAATAAAAAAAAATTCATCACATAAATCACCATCATAATTATTAATTTTATTATATCTCATATCAATTAAGTTTTGAAATTATTATCTTGCTTCTAATCAATTTATCATATAAACTCCAAACAAATAAGCTTCAAAATAAAAACAAATTATACATTTCAAGTTCTACTAGTCTAAGTAATAATTAATTCCTCAAGTATATATATACATATAGCTAGGGACGAGAAGTGAAGATGGACAAGAGAATTTATAGATTATCAGGATTTAGTTTAGGATGAACGGATAGGATTTAATAATGTGTCAAGGTTAAGATTTTAATTAACCATAATATATTATTTAATATCATTTACATAATATAATATATATTAAATGTCACATCTAATAGAGTTACTTCGGGCTTTTGGGTCGGGTATGGCCCTAAGAATGCAAGGCCTAGGCCCGACCCAAATTTAAATTGAGTCTTATTTTTAACCCTAATTCAGTCATATATTGGCACGGGTTGAGCCCAACCCAAGTTATACCTTTATTGGTAACTACTTTATAAAATTGTTCTTTTAAACAATAAAAGACTTTCCTTATCTACATTTTGTCTACCATACACTTATCCAAAAGATTCTGCTATATATCTTAATTATCACAAAAATCTTTCACAATATGTTCTGACTTTTATATTTATTATTATCTAATTACTTAGAATTAAGTTTTATTTCAATTCATTAAATTGAATTTTACGTCTATACAAACAGTAAAAGATAAAATGTCTAAACCAAAAAAAAATGGTGATAAAAAATAAAAATTGTTAAAAATAGCGTATCTTCTACTAAAGTAACTGTACTAAAATAAGATGGATGTCAATTCCACAAAGGCACAAACCGTTGAAAGCACTGTTGGCCGATTCCAGTGTCCCCACACATGCATTTACAAACAAATTTTCCAAAACCTGGGCTTCTTAAACACAGATATGCAGTGCCAAATTGATGCCGACATAATTCGACGCAAGCCCAATCGAAGATGAGTCGGCCTAATTAGACTAGATTGATGAGTTGGCCCTCTGAATTTGAAAGTTCATGTGTAACATTTTTCTAATTGCTTAATTGAATTCAAATCTGCAACCAAATTGTGTTAAGAAGGTACAATGCATGTCAAACTGAATTAGTACCGGATTTAAATTCCATCCATGCATATGAATTGTTCATTAGATTCAAAATAACAATTCCACATTCTTTTTTCTTACGATTTTAATTTCTTCGATAAATTTAACTCAATCAAAATTATCATGTTAAAATTAGTGTCATCTTTATTTTCTTAAGAGTGTTCGAGAGAATTGAGAGTTAATCTTCTTAAGTTTCTATCACGAAAATCTTTGATCTGACCTAAAATCTCATATCTAAAATTTATTTTTACATGACTGTTCAAGAAGAGCTTAAAAAACGACCTTACCCTGTCATGACAAATCCATAGACTGTGGGAGAGTCTTCTTGGGGTGTTTATCATAATATTACTGGATTAACTAGCCACATGGCCATGTGGATTACATAAATAAATTCATTAAATAGAAATAAATTATTAAATAATATTGACGAGTTGTTCTTAACTGGGGTTGTTTCTATTCAAAGATTCAACACCGCTATGAGGGACTTTAACCTTTGGGCCTTTTCCAGTTTGTTCTTTTGGCCATGGGAAGTTGGTCAATTTTCTTAGGGACCTATCCAAGATGTTTACTATAAGGTCTTGAGGTCCTATGGTCCACTAAAATCTGGTTTGAACCATGGTGTTAAAAACAGTGAGCAACTTTACAAATAAATCCTAACACTCATGACCTAGGTCTATGTATATATATATGGCGAAGGTTTTCATTATGGGTGAAACTCAGGTCGGGTTTTGTCATCTGGGTCTGGTCATGCGAGTCGGGTCAACAGGTTGGGTCGGGTTTACCTGGCTAAAATTAGGCTAAAATGGATTCAAAATGCGGGTTGTGTCAAAATTCGGGTTGAATTAGGTTAGAATTCGAGTCGGGTTCCATATTTTATTGACTCAGGTTGATATGGGTTTTAAGAAACCCGATCCGACCAGACCAATTTTCGGCCTTAGTTTTTAGGCGTCTCATGTGATTAATCTTCAGGGTAAGTAAAAACTTCAAAATCCATACATGCCGAGTAATTCTATGAAGAATGATTTGTTCAAGTAAAATGGAAATCGAACACAAGACCATCTCCCTCCCCGCGTTTTGGAGACAGATTCTCCGCCGCCTCCAACTCGTACTGCTGAATCCTAATTATTATTATTTGTTGGGTACATGCAAGCTTAGCTCATGCTGATATATAATATATATTTATATATTTATAACATTGTGATATTTAACTTTAAAGTTTAAACATAGTTTTTTTAATTGAACTTCGCTGTCTTGAATACTAGAGTAAGTCAAAATGTATGGTACAAGTCTATTTTTCAAATTTAAAATACATTTAAATTAAAAAACTATGTTTGTAAAAGATTTTTGAATTAGAGTTCTTCTTTCTAAAAATTGGTTTGTACCAAGGAAGGAAGCTAAAAAGTTTGTGTCTTTAGCACCCAACTTATTTTTTTCATATATTTGTTCTAACTATTATCTATTTAATATTTGTGTTGGGCAACTTTAAATATTTTAAAATTATAATTTTAATACTTAAAAAAATAAGATATTTCACTTAAGTATTTGATAAACAGTAGATTGAGAGTGAATTCATATACTTTATCGATATATAAAAAATATTACTTTAAATGGCTGTAAAATGAATTCAAATGTTCGTTAACTTATGATTGAGATAATTTTATGGAAGATTAAACCTAAAAAAAAAATATTAGAGGAAAGAAATAAAACTAAAGATTTTAGAACTAAAATTCTAATATTTAAAAACTTATTGTAATCAAATGCACGCTGGAAATTACTTAAATATTCTCTCCTAATAACAAAGTGAATGCACCAATTTTTCCAACCTGTTTAGCTTTCCTGAGCTTTGTCAGATAGACACTCCATGAGTTGGTCAACTTGACCACAAGGGCCAATGCAACATTGGCTTATGTTGGTTGGATGGATTTTGGCTGATATTTTTTTTTTTTTTTTTCTTTTAAATCCCTCAGGGCAGGGGTTTAAAAATCGGTATCGGCCGATATATCGGCCGATACGATATGTCGACCGATATATCGTTATCGGCCGATATATCGGCCGATATTTTTCTCTTTCTTCCTTGTTTTTTTAAATATCGGCCGATATTTTGATATCGGACCGATATAATACGGCCGATATCAAGGCCGATATTGTGAATATCGGCCGATACGATACATATCGGCCGATATTCACATATACAAAACCGATATATATCGGCCGATACGTATCGTATCGGCCGATATTTAAACCCCTGCCTCAGGGCACATTTTTTGGTCTTTTAATAAGATGAACTCTAATTAAAAAATAGATTTTTAAATTTTTTTAATGAGTTGATAGGAATTTAGTTTCTAATATAAAACTTTTCATATGTTTGCTACTAATCTATATAAGGTAAAATTGGTTAATAAATGGACCGAGTTAGGGGCCAGGACAGATTTTAGATTTACCCGACTTTTGAGATTGAGCCTGGGATAATCCGAGTTAGTCAAACTTGAGTTCAGCCCAAATTTCATTTGTAAGCTTATTTAGGCCTAAAATAGAAATCTATGGATAATTCTATAATATATATTTTTATATTCATAAGAAATATTAATGAAAGAATATTAGATTGACTCTCATCCTGTTGGGCTTGAATTCTAATTTGGGCTTACCATTTTAGGCCCAAAAATGAGTCCAACCCAAGCTCAAGTTAACCCGAACCTATATATATTGATTTTAGTCACGTGGGCTTAGGTTAAATTGGTCAAAGTTGACTATTTAATAAGTGGATCAAATTTGGAACAAGTCAAGTTGGTCAAGCTTCTAATAAATTGGTCAAATTGGATCGACCTTTTTGAGTTTAGTCGTCTATTCAGATCAAGTTGACGCATTTATTGAATGGGTCAGCCCACTTAATCTTAGTTGAGTCAAGTTGATCCGGTTAATATATGGGTCAGATTGAGTTAACTCATTTAAGCTCCGTTGGTTTATGTCAACTTGTTTAATAAATGACTTAAGTAGAATATGCATGTGATCAAGATATTTAACTTTTATTTGGCCAAGCCCCTCACTGTTTGTTTCATAAATTTTTCGAGGAAAGTATTTCTCCACGAGTTATTATGTATTTTTCTATTAAAATTTCAGTATTTTCTATTAAAATTGGGCTTTTAGAATTTACTTTTCTATGACAATTTATACAAACAAATAGAGAAAATTTCAACTTCTTAAAAAATCAATTTAAAAAAAAAATTTGTGAAGAAAAACGGTGGTGTTTAAAGACCCGAGTCAAACAATTGAAACTGGATTCTCTCTCAAATTGCCCTCATTTGCTATTTATAGTTCATCTATGATCGTACAAAACACTACGCATGCTAATGCATTGCTGCATTTTAAGGATGATTATTCCTCTACACTTGCAAACCTAGGCCAGTCCCGTTAAACAGAGTGCTGATATCATTGTAAAGATATTTATTTGAATATGAGGTGAAAAATAAATAATTATATTTGATCATATCAATCGAGCAAGGCTAAAAAGTATAATTTAAATTCATCAAATTAAGAGAATTTAAAATATAGAGTTTAATTAATTTAATTAAAAAGATTGATGATGGCTCGTGTATTCAAAGAAGACCTTTAAAATACACTTATCACTGTCCCATTTTGGTGGATTACATTCTAAGTGTACGGATGATCCTTTCACAATGATCATTGGTTGAGGTCGAGGAAGGCTTTCACTTTTTGAAATGCAATTTTCAAAGTCAAAATTCTGAATAAACTCAAAATCTATCAGTGTTATCTATTGAGACAAATTTTAAAAATACTCATCAACTCACTTGACTCAGAATCCTATTAACGGGCCGAGTTCTATTTAGGCTTTGTCCAAAAAAGCATGAGAATGTCCAAAGCCCGAGCCCACTATTTAAAGCCCGTTTATTTTGAATCTGACATTGTTTTAATTTTTTTAATATTTTTTCATAAATTAAAATTTTAACCGCATAGATTGAAAACACACTTAATTAGGTACCTCAAAAGGAAATTTCAGCTAAAAAATCTAATTTATAGACACTTGATCTTAATAAAAGTTGACAAGGGTACTTAAAAAAATTCAATGCTCGTGATTTTCCTTAAGATCGAGTAGCTAAGAATTGATTTTTCATATGAAATTTTAATGTATGGTATTTATTTAAATCTGGTCTCAATATGTAACATTTATATTTTCAATTTACAAAATAAACAGGTTTAAAAGCTCAAGTCTAGTCCAATAGACAATAAAATGTTCAAGCTTATTTATTTAAGTCGGATTCAAATAAGTCATGGCCGAGTTCGAACAAATGAACACCCCTATCAATAAATAAAAATATTAAATTCTGTTAGGTTCTATAAAGCCTGATCATGAGACATGTATTGACAGATCCGGACGTGGGTTAAGCTTTGTGCTGAGCTCGCAGGGGGTCAAAGGGAGATAGTGTTCCCTTGTTCGAGGGCGCTGAGCCAAATTTTTATTTGAGAGTAATTTTGTAATTCACACTGCATCTTATGTAAAGTATATTGTTATTTTGTGAGAGAAAGTGAAAGACATCTGTAACAAGAGTCGCATTTCCTTTATTTTACATTTAAACATAATGGATCGATTTAAACCCTCTGGACGCACTCAAAGAGAACCACGTAAAATCTTTTTATTGTACTTTACATCTTTTATTAATTTGTCTTTTTTTTTTCTATCTTCGATATTACTGTTTATCCGTAGATAAAATACGTTTCCTCTTTAACAAATTCAACCATAGAATTCTTATCATCCGCCTTTTTCTATCTGTTCAAACTATTATTTCTATGGTTAAATGCTTGTTGGGACTCGGAAGAGTTTATGAAATTTTACTTTGATGTTTAACTTGAGTCCGACTCAAATTTTATTTTGAAATTTCAAACAATGATAACGAGTATCCAACTCACGTCCACTAACTTCAACCGCACGAATCCGTACTATCTCCATCAGATCTGGTCGAACTATCATTTCCATGGTTAAATGCATGAAACGAAGAGGAGCTTGTTGGGACTCGGAAAGAGTTTTTATGAAATTTTACTCACTTGTTTAACTTATGTATAACCCGACAGGCATGTCTGAAAAGGTCGCTCGAGGCTGAGAAGAATTGATGAAGCTGTGGCCGGTGGTCCTTCGATAGAACCATATGACCTTATTCATTCATGACTGGACTGAGGACTTACGATAAACGATGTTCGCAATTTATGGAGCTAAGTGGGGTCCTATTTTCGATTGAGTCTTAATTCTAAAGGATCATTCTTTATTAAATTTATCTAATACGTGTAGATTGTGTTAGATTTTCTGAAGTCTGTTATTAGATATTTAATAGAGGATAATTTGATTTTATAGTCTTAATTAGAGAAGTATATAATGTACCTTTTAGAGGTGAGAGAGCGAAAATTGTAAGAACAGTTGACCATCTCTTCTTCGTTGTTTTGTCTTTGAGTATACTCTATTTTGAACCATTGCACGTATTGAAAGTGAATCACGTAAAATCTCTGTGTTATTGTGTGTGTTTGATATATGGTTTGTTTTTCATTTATTGTTTCTATACTTTTATTGACAACAGATGAAAAGATTTACATATGTTTCAAAATTAGTCGGGTGAAATGTTTGAACACCTTGATTAAAAAAACATTCATGGTAAAAACATCAATTTGATTATTTCTCATGTTGGCAATTTACGGTGCAGTGAATGGACAGTATGCAAGAGCACAATCATTGATAGCCCTTTTAAGGGAGTATTTGGATTCATCTCTCAAGTAATGAAACTAAATGGTTTCCCTTTCATTAGGAGTAGCATGATATATACGCAACATGGATACACATTGATACGCAGGAATACAACTGTATAAGATTTATCTACAATAGTTCAAGCATGAGTGCAAATATCAGCCGATAAAGATTTTCAATCCCTTATCATATCAGCGGATATATATTGTATTGGCCGTAGATGATATTTCTCGGCCGATATATTGGTGATATATATCAGTCCGATATTGGCCGATATCTATAATGTCGGTCTTCTTTTTTTTAAAAAAAAAATCAAAACGGTGGTAGGTCTGAGTTGTTATCTCAGTTGATATTTTGAGTATCGGCCAATATTTTCGTTTTCAATTTTTTTTTTAAAAGCTTCCTTTTGGATTATTTATTTATTTTTTAATTCAGAAAAAAATATTGATATTTAAAAAAAAACACAAAAGAAGAGAGAAAATTTTATCGGCCGATATCTCGGTCTTGCCGAGATTTGCACCCCCTAAGTTTAAGTATGTTTTAATAACAAGGAGATATATTTTTTCATCATATTTTCTGAAGAATAGTTGTAAAAAGACCTTCTTGCAAAAGTTCGGTAGAACTCACTTGGACTTCTATAAATGATGGGTGTGAAAGGTTTTGGTCTTATATATGGCTTTTATTAAATATCATTTTGATAAGATAGGTGAAAATATATATTTTTAAATCAATAAAATTTCAACTATATTTGGCGGTGAAAATTCATTGAATTAGATCAATTAGTTTTAAAATTTGGATTAGTTTCAATTTAGATATAGGTGTAATTCATTGGGCATAAGACTATAGGCTACACAAAATAAAAATCTGTATCAAAGTCCCGTAAAAATTGTTCTTAAAAAAATGTGATATATATTTATTTATTTAATAAAATAAATTAGGTGTGGAGATGGACAATCATCATCTAGTAATAGTTCATTCTCGTAGTCAATAGGTTGCGGGTTCGAAGTTATACAGTCATGTGATGGATAGTTGAAATAGCAAAAAATAATTTGCTAAATTCAAATACAAATGTCAAATCTTAGATTGAAAGGTTAAGTGATTTCAAAATGATGCGGGTATTGAATTCGACAATCTTAGATTGAAAGGTTAAGTGATTTCAAAATGATGCGGGTATTGAATTCGACAATGATCGAATCGAAGACAAACAAACTCAATTAGACAAGATTGACGAATCACATACACACACCAGATAAAGTACATCAATCACATTAAAGGATTTTCATTTAATGTCATAAACATTGGTATATTAATTCATTAAATTTTCACAACAAACCCTAAAAGGGAATTGTGTTAGAAAACTTAGTCAAAAAAATTTTGTAAGCATCCTACAAACTATATTAATCACTTTAAGACATCTGTATTTAATTTCATAAATACTTAATATCATTTCGTTAATTTTTTTATAAAAAAACTCCAAAGTTGAGATTATATTAGAGTGATTTTTTTTATATTAAAAAATGACAAAAATAACTCAAAGTGCATCAAACAAGCCCTCTCTTACAAATGACAAGAAATTACAATATAGTTATTAAGTTTTATCATTGCATATTACAAAATTGTCAATTTAAGTTATTTTATAAATTCTAAATTTACATCGGACACATTGATGTGATATTTTTTTACATTGGAGATAAAATAAAATAAAATAATTTGTAAAATGCTCATATTACATAATCTGCAAGATGGTTGAATCTAAGCTGGGATATGGTTTGGGCCAACACGGAAAGAAAATGAAATTCTGGACTGGGTGAGCTGGCATCAGGGAGCTAGACCAGTACCAGTATGGCCCACACCAGTGCAGATGGCCCACCAACAAGTCTCACTCAGCCAAAGAAATGAAATGCCAATGGCGGGCAATACACAGGAAAATTGGAGAAGAAAGAGAGAAGGTCATCAGACATATGAGACTTGAGACCAGACCAGACCAGCTCAGATCTGAATAAGATCTGAATCAAACCCCAAACAACAACGATTCTCCTTCATTTCTCTCTTCCTTCCACCCAGCCTTCTTACATCTCCAACGTTCCCTTTTCTCCTCTTTCTCAATCTCAAATTCTTCCATCTTCAATTCTCTTGCAAACAGCTGAACAGATTGTGGATTCTTTAAGAAGAAGGGAATTAGAACGAAGGGTAAAGGAATCATGTCTACCCCTCGGTCTCCTCACCAGACGTGGGATTGCATGCTCCCGGGACCCGCTGGCCGCAACAACGGGAGTTGCTCTGACTGTAGCAGCAGTGGCCTTTTCGCCTATGGTGCCGGCAGCAGTGTTGCCGTCGTCGATGTCCGCTCCATGCAGCTGGTCTCGGTTCTCCCAATGCCCGGACCCTCCAATTCCAATGCCTCTCTCGCCCTCGCCCCTTTCGTCACCTCCATCCGCTGGGCCCCGTTTCCCATCCCCCGCCACCCAGAGCCTTCCAATTACCACCTTCGCCTTGCTGTTGGTGACCGTCAGGGCCGCATCGCTCTTTGGGACCTCCGGTCCCGCCAAGTCACCCTCTGGTTTGAATATGATTCACCCTCTGCCCCCGTTGCGACCACGGACAAATCGAAATTGGGCATTCAAGATCTCTGCTGGATCCGTGCGGATTCCTGGCTCCTCGTCTCTCTCAATGGCTCCTCCCTACTCTCCCTGTGGAATGTCGCCTCTGGACGCTGCATCTGGAAATACGATGCCTCCCCTGAGTACTTCTCCTGCCTCCGCCGTGACCCTTTTGACTCTCGCCACTTCTGTGCTCTCGGCTTCAAGGGCTTTCTTCTCTCTGCCAAGGCACTTGGCGATGGTGGAGATGATGACATCGTCACTGCTGAGCACAAGATCTGTGTCACCTCCAATGACTCTATTGCTGAGCTGCAGAGGCTCGAGCGAGAGGCTGCCACTGCCAGCTCATCCTCTCCTGCGCTTGCGGTGTTTCCAACCTTCTTTGTCAGATTTGTATTCTCGCCACATTGGAAGAGTATCTTGTTTGTGACTTTCCCCAGGGAGTTAACTGTGTTTGATCTACAGTATGGGGCAACACTGTCTTCGATGGGATTGCCGCGTGGGTTTGGGAAGTTTATGGATGTGTTGCCGGATCCCAACAATGATCTGCTGCACTGTATTCACCTTGATGGGAAGCTCAGCATCTGGAAGCGGAAAGAGTGAGAAGACTCCTTTCTCTTACTTATTCTTTCTTCCCTTTGCCCCCTCCAATTAAAAGAGTGCACTATCACGAATTCAAGATGTCAAAAAATTACACATACTGGTTGTGATTTTATGGAAGTTAGTTGAGGAGTAATGCTTACCATAGTTGCACCACAACTTTTTTTTTTTGAAAATTTATAGTTGCACACACACTTAGGAATGAAGATTCCCAATTACTTTAATTCAAGCTAGTAGGTGAGATGTAAATTCACACCATCATTGGTAGTTTGGTAGATAATTGTTGTTAAATGTTAATGGATTAGCTGAGCTGTGATTCTTCTTCAGTTTCAAAATAATAACAATAATAAAGAACTTTAAATTCTCATGTTTTTAATGATTTTAGTTGAATTTATTATGTTATTCTGTTCCATTTGCGTTGCTGGAAGTTTACCAGGCCAAATGGTTTTGAACTGCCTCAAAAAACCCCAGATACTTTCATCTTCAAGCAGCACAGTCATTTAAACTATTAAGTGAAGTAGATTTCTCTCTGCTGAGTTTCTTGCCACAGGCACGATCCAGTGATAAAACATGTTTAAGATTGTAAGTACTGGTTATATCCCAAGTGTTTCTAAACAAATCACATGATCCACATTGATGTTGGTGTTTTGGTAGTCATTTGAGATAATGCAAATTTGTGATCATCACCAAACTCTTATTAGGTGTAAAGGTGTTTGACTTTATCAGTTGTAGTTTGTTCTGGAAAAAGTGGTTTGGTAGATAGCTTATAGGAGTATTACCTTTGAAGCTGTCAATGATCCTGTGAACAAACCATGTGGCATGTATTGATGTTGGTGTTAGGTTGTCAACATCTAGAGTTGATAATGAGTATAACAGAGAGCTAGGATATGGGTTGCTAAATGTGTCTGACTAAGCATGGTGAACTTTTTTTTCCATAAATAACAGTAATGTCATTCAATGAAATGCTTGTTCACAAGGACTAAAGTCCATCGGGACAATGCTGTTCGGATTGAGAGAATAGGATAAAGGAGGGCGTCTCCTCAATTGATCTGTTTAGTAATTTATTGGTAGGAGAAACAATATCAAGATGACATCATGCGACATCACCACCTACCCACTTACGTGAATGATGGTTCCTACCATTTAAATGGTAGAAAAGAACTTTCTACTAAACGTTTTCTGCCACTGTATGGACAGTAGAATTCCTCAAAATTTCTCCTAAAAATATTCTATCGATCCAAACACTGCCTAAGAGTCCTTTCTATTAGAACACAAGCCATCTCATAAGCTAAGGCACCCTAATGGTTATCTTAGCCTCCCAATACAATAAAATTCGAATCCACTTCCAAAAAAAAAAAAAACCACCAATGAAATTCCAATCTCTATACAACTTCCCGATACAAGAAAATTCCAATCCACTTCAGAAAAAAAAAAAAAACGCACCAATGAAATTCCAATCTCTATACAATTGAGCTGTAGTTTCACTGGTAATTTCTTTTGAAGATGTACTCCACTGAATCAATGATGAACTAGCACTCCTTACTATAAAGACACCCCTAAAGATTGGGCCCATTCATGGGCTTAAATCTAGCCTGAGTCCTGCCTGAACCCATCATAAATTAAAGGGCTTAAATGTATATATTTTACTGACGGGCTAGGCTCGGTCTCAATTTTTAGCCCATTAAATAAATTGGTGGCCTCAAATTCTTAAGAAAAGCCTGTTAAGCCTATTGGCCTTTCAGCCTGTTTAACTATGTATTTTTTTTATAGGATAATTATGTTGAATTTTTACAAAACATAATGACTCCCTTCCACCACTGTGTGTGTGTTTCTCTGTCTGAGATTATCGAGTCTCTTTCTATTCCTACAAACAGGATTCAATGGGCTGGCTCAAGCTTTTGATATTATAAATTGGCTTGGGTTCAGTTGAGGAAAATCCAGCCTGAAACTGGCCTGTGAACACCCCTATCAAAGATAGGTTGTCTTGAAAAACCCTCCTACTGCACTCTTTCTGAACTCTCTTATCATTGATAAGGTAGCATCTTCTGTGAAACAAGTCCCTTTTTGGAGAAGGGTCCATGACCTCAATCATCCATAATCGACCTGAAAGAACCCTTCATTAGTTTGAGAAACAAGGAGAACAAAATGGAAGACTAGATGGCAGAAAAAGGACAATGAAGGAATAGGTAATTGAGTCCTCATTCGACCAGCAAAGAAAGCAACTATGGGGACAACAAACTTTTTGGACTTTCTATTATTGGAGGTAATTGTCCAACCAAAGGCTTTGCTCTAGGTTGGACCAAAGATTAAGTGATTAACTAGTTCTAGTGAACTCTTCAGTTTGAAATTAGAATGTTTTATTATGTGTGAGAAAATGATTTGCTTCTACTAAATAATATCATTTGAGACTTGAACCTTCTCTTTTTTTTTTTTTTTAATATGGGATCTGATTCTTTAGGAACTAGTAAGTACAGCCATATGTGAAAATTCTACTGGTTGGCAATGTCATTAAGTGCTCTTTTTCTTCTATTCCGATTGTTGGGTCTTAAAATCTGTTGGGAATTGGGATTTTTTCCTTGTTACTGTCTGAGTTGGTGCTATTTAGAATCCAACTGCATGAGAAAGCCTCTGGCAAGAATTTTAGAATACTGGAACTTAGGATTGTGGTGAGCATATGTATATATTTTTATAGGTTGGATTATTTGTGTTTGGGCCCTCCATTGGACTCTTTCCTGTCTGAGCTTATTGCACTTGAATGTGGTTCTGTTGAAAGGAAAAGTGTAGAAAGGGAATAAAATACTGAAAAGAAAGGACGAAAGCTGAGAGAGATTAATTCTCTGTATTGTATTTCTAGTATTCAAGTAGTAGTACACATGTATATATAGAGCCAATCAAGACGGCAAATAAGGAAAGAATAATCAATTACAAATTAACTACACCTAATGGTATCTGTAGGTCAACTCTTGAATTAGACATGTGAAAAATACACTATATTCCATATTTACAACACTCTACCTCAAGCTGGTGCGAAGATATCGATTAAGTCCAGCTTGTCTAAAACATTATCATGCTCTGATCGAGAAATGACCTTTGTGAGCATATCAACAAGTTGATCCCTTGGATTGCAAGTAAGGAGTGAGGATTTGTCTCGCTGAAATACGATGGTGAAGAAATTGACAATCAACCTCAATATGTTTCGTTCGTTCATGAAGCACTGGGTTGGATACAATGTTGATGGTAGCCTAATAATCAGAGAACATCAGTAACGGTTCAGAAGAAGCAAATCCTAACTCAGTTAGAAATTGCTGGAACCAAAGTAATTAAGAGGCAGTATTAGCCGTGACATGATATCCTACCTCCGCACTAGAACGAGCAACGACATTCTACTTCTTGCTTTGCCAAGAAACTAGATGAGATCCCAGGAAAATATAATATTTTGTGGTCGAGCGACTGTTGTCAGGAGAGCTAACCTAATTAACATTTGAGTAACCACGAATGACCATTTGAGATTGTTGTTTATACAATAATCTTCATTTAGGGTGAGTCTTAAGATAACGAAGGATTTGAAAAATATCTTGAAGATGAGTATCACACGGGGCATGCATAGATTGACTGACCACTCCAACAATATAGGATAAATCTGGCCTATTAATGTTGAGATAAATAAACGTACCCACTAACTTCTGATAAAACGTGGGATTATCTAGTGGAATTCCATCTAAAGCTGACAACTTAGTATTGACATCCAGAGGAGTGCCTGTGGGCTTACATCTAGAATATCTTGCATCTTGTAAGAAGTCTAAAGTATATATTTTCTTTGACAAAGAGAAAGTCTTTTAGAAGAACGAGCAACTTCATTCCCTAGAAAATAGTAGAGTGACCCTAGATCTTTGATATCAAATGAGTGCCTTAAATAGTTTTTGAATGCAGTAATAGCTGGAGCATCATTCCCGATATGAACAATCTCCAACATAAGCAACATGAAGCATCACAACAGAGTTGACACGATAGACAAACACAGAGTGATCTGCTTGACAATGAGAAAACCCATACTGTAATAAATCATTACTGAATTTGTCAAACCATGCCTGTGGAGATTGCTTGAGACCATAGATAGCCTTCTTGAGTTTGCAGACCGATTCTTGCTACCCCTGTTTCACAAAATCGGGAGGGGGAAACATGTATACTTCTTCCTTTAAGTCACTATGAAGAACGGCATTTTTGATATCCCACTGATGAAGAGGCCATTGATGTGTTGTAGCAATGGATATCAAGACCCGAACAATTGTGATTTTGGCCAAAGGAGAGAAGGTCTTTTGATAATCAATCCCATACGTTTGTGTGAAGTCTTTGGCAACTAATTTGGCTTTATATCGAGCAATTGATCCATCGAGATTGTGCTTTAAAGTGAAAACCTATTTGCAACCAACAAAAGTCTTAAACCATCTCCCATGTATGATGTTTCTCCAGTGCTGACAGTTCTTCTTCCATTGCTTCCTTCCAGGAGGGATCCCGAAGAGATGTCTCAATTCTCTTTGGAATCTTTGTGTTGTCAAGAGTAGTCTGGAAGTTAACATTAAGATGGAGATACAGAATGATAGGATACAAATCTATCAATAGGATGGTCAGTACATGCACACTTACCTTTTCGAAGGGCAATAGGAAGTTCAAGTTCAGTTGGAGACAACTCTGAGCCACTAGCAGATGGTTGCGTGGTGTCATGTTGAGCCGCGGGCTTATGTTTCCTTCATTGATTCACAATAGTGGGCTTTGAATTGGTAGGATTTTCAATATCTGTTGTGAGAAGAGAAAGAACTGATGGAAGTGAAGAATCAAATTTATGATGATCATAATAGGGAAAACGTTTAAAAAAAGGGGATGTCCATGGAGATATATGTTTTACTGGTTATGGGATCAACCCTTTATGGAACGGTGAATACCGCAAAAATGAACGTTTCACAGAATGACGAGAGTTTATCGGCAAAAAACAAATGACATGCAACGGAATGGTGGATTATGTTTATGCAAAGACACAATATCAATAGGAGATTTGTTGTGTAATACTCGTGAGGGCATGTGATTAACTAGATAACATGAAGTTAAAACAACTTCTAGCCAATAGGACTTAGGTACATGTATAGTAAATAGTAATGAACGGGCTACCTCAAGAAGATGGCGATCTTTTCTTTCGGCGACACCATTTTGTTGAGGTGTATAATGGCAAGAGATTTGAGATTTAATACCATGATCTTGCAAAAATTGCTAAAATGAATGTGACAAACTTTCACACTCAAACTTATTAAATGACATAAAAATGGACTAATTGCTTCAAAACATTATCGGATGGGTGTCCCAAATGACAGTGCCAAAGCCACACATCCTGAGAAAAAGAGGTCGAACATACTTTAGATTGGTTGTTGGCTTGATGATCAAAGAAATATAAGCTATTAACTTCATGACCACCACCAATCGTCTGTTTTGTGGCCAAGTCTTGGATGACACAGTGAGAAGGATAAAGGGTTACCGAACAATTCAAAGATTAGTAAAGGCAGTAACAAATAATAGATTGCGAGATAGATGAGGGACATGTAAAACAAAGGATAAATCTGGAGTGGAGGATACAAGGATAATCTTTTTACAAGCAATATCAGTAAAAGACCCATTAGCTAACTTAACCTTCCCAAGAGAAACATGGAAAGCGTGGAAAAGAAATGAGACATACCGACCATATGATCAGTGACTCTAGAATCGATAATCCAGGAATGTTTAGAAGGAGCATTGTGAACAAGGGGTACAATATTTGATTGATCTGTGACAACATGAGAAACCTCAGATGACTGAAGATGCTTCAATTGTTCCTGTTAGGAAGCATACTCTTGTTTGGACACACGAATTATGTCGTCTTCAGCAGAAACGAAAGGGGTGTTGGTGTGATTAGCCTGCTTAGAAGGAGGTCTACCATGAATCCACATAATGCTTGTTCATCTTACAGTGAAAACGAGGACATTTCTTCTTTTGTCCTTTAGTTACTCGTCGGATATCAATCACTGGCATTGTAACAAATACCAGCGATATTTTCGATTTTACCACGAAAATATCGGGAAAGTAATGTTTTCGCGTTAAAAACGCGATATTAACGCCTCTACCGTTAAAAATGAATATTGATCGTTAATATCGCGTTTTTAACGTGAGAAACGATAATATCGCGTTAAAAACGCGTTGTTATCGGTAACTTCCATTCCCACGCAAAAACGCACAGTGCATGCACACACGGTGCAGTTGACTCGAGAGTCAGACACAGACGAAAACTTTAAAGTCTTAAATATCCAACGTTTAATTTTCCTAGGGTTTCAAGGGTTTCCAACTTTCCATCTTCTCTGTTCAGTTTCTTTCTCTCCTCTCAAGCAGCCAAGGGCAACGCTACTGCTAGAGACGGCCAACCAGTTTCGCCCCATCTTCTACCCCTGTTTCAGCCGACCATTAAGTCTCTGCCATCACCATCAACACTCCCTCTCGTTGCTCTTTCTCTCGATATATCAAATGTTAAATTGTTGGGAAGACCCATGAATAGGCATACAAAAGGGTTACTTGTTACATAAATACACAGAACACAGATATTGAATAATTCTGTGTTCTGAACCTGAAGTAATAATTTCTTCAAGTTAGGCTGCGTACAACGAATATGAAAGAACTGAAATTCAAGAATTACAATAGCAACTTTGATCAAGACA
The DNA here is from genome assembly GCA_022113865.1 of Chimonanthus praecox. NCBI lineage: Eukaryota > Viridiplantae > Streptophyta > Magnoliopsida > Laurales > Calycanthaceae > Chimonanthus > Chimonanthus praecox. Next base: position 10,172,179 of record CM039088.1, on the reverse strand, counting down.
TTGGTTTATCTTATGTTATTTGTCATATGTGGTGACTTTAATGACACTATTAAACTTTTGGTGTTTGTTAATTGAAAATTTGAAATTTGAAATTAGACTATCTTGGTGGATGTTTGTGCTATTTAATGTTACGTTAATATTGAATGACTTTGTTATGTTATTTAACAATGAACTCTATAGATTTATATGATATTTTTTATTCAAGAAGTGTTAGATGAGAATTATTTATTATTTTTATGATTTTTTAAATATTTATATTTTCCGCGAGATTTTCCCGTTAAATTCCCATTAAAAATCCGAGAATTTGAAAATATCCCGTTATTAACAGTTGCCGTTAATATCCCGAGAACGGTATCTGTGACAATGATCCCGGTTCCTTTCTCTGAGCGAGGAAGGCCTCTTAGAGGCAAGAGATGATTGGTCAGCGGGTACAGAAGCAGAGGACATGACCAGACAATGCCTTTCATTCCGAAGTAATGTAGAATAGACCTCATTCAGGGGGTAGAAGAGGTTGTTTGCTCAAAATCTGGGCTCGAATAGGCTCAAAATCGAGGTTAAGACCTGCTAGTAAATCAAAGTTACGTGGTTTCTCAACATATTATACCTGCGTAATAAGTTTTCTGCAGGATGCTCATTTTGGAATAATATTAAATAAGAGACAATTTGTCGAAGATGAGAAGCCTCCTAATATAGTTCATAAATACGAGCGGAGTTATCATCATCGGAATACAAGGCTTTTACCGTATCCCACACACCTTTTGCAGTGGGAAGGGTATACACTAGGCCGTGACATACTCGTCCATATAGTGTAGGAGTTAGGATTGAACCAAGGAGTTATTGGTTTTCCATTCCCTGTATGTGGGACTATTCGTAGCAGGGTCCATAGCAATACCATCTATATAATCAGATTCTGCTTGGCATCGAGGAAAACTTTTGTCGAATGAGACCATTGGAAGTAATTTGTCTCATTAAAAAATATAGTGGTAATCTTTCCAATATGATGGGAACCATAAGAGATAATATTTATTAGATGAGAAGAATTATAAGATGTCATTTTGCAGATTTTTTTTGGAAATAAACAAAACCTGGTACAACTTCTGCAAAATCCAAGATAAGTGGGCCCCATGAAGTACCAAACCAAGATCAATCCAGTGGGATTGAGAGAACCACCAGGGGTGACTCTAGTAGTGAAGGTTTAGGCTGAGAGTAGGTCTACAGGAGTAGATCAAGCCCAATTTGTGAGGAAAATACTGTTTCAGATGTCCCTCTAGCAGTGCTGGAAGAATAGCAAAATGGGCTCCACCGTTGACTGAAAGCCTAGATCAAATTTACATAAGTACAATAGGGTCAGGGGCGATTACAATGATAAAGTTTCATCAAGATCTGATCTCTGGTGGAGCAGATTGAAGCAAATCTTGCAAAAAACTGGGTTATGTTCCACCACTTGTGAACGAAACCAAAAGCAGAAAACTGGGTTTGTTCTGCCACTTGCGAGCGAAACCACAACAGGGCGAAGGAATGCCCACCTGTGAACGAACCCTAAAACCAACCAAAGAGATGGAGTCTAGGGCAAAAAACAACTGGATATAGTGTGGTAGGTGGTCTAAATCTTCTGCCAATTAACTGATCTGAGGATAGAAGATGGAACTGTCCTGGGAACCCAACGAGGGGAAAAAAAACTCGGACCTGATTGTTGCAAAAGAGTTGAATTGAGGGAAGGAAGCTGCTGGACGAGAAGGCCGGATGAAGGCACAAGAATTCAAATGTGATCATTTCTAACTGATGCCATGCTGAAGGAAAAATGTAGAAAGGGAAAAAATAATGAAAAGAAATGACGAAAGGTGAGAGAGATTAATTCTCTGTATTGTATTTGTTGTATTCAAGAAGGAATAGTACATATGTATATGTAGAATACAATGGGCCAACCAAGGCAGCAAACAAGGGAAGATAAATCAATTATAATCAATTACACCTAATGACATCTGTAGGTTAACTCTTGAATTAGACATTTAAAAAATACACAATCTTCCATATTTACAACAGGTTCCTCATGATTAAAAATGAGAAATTATCTAGAATAACGATAAAAGTGCATTCTATGTCTAAAAGCCATTTTTCTTGGCACCATGCTGTTTGCAGGAGATCTCATTGTAAAGTTTGGATGTTTAACATCTAATCCTTTGATTTTCTAGAATTTAAAAACTTTGCTAAAAGAGTAGAAAATATGTTAAGCCTTCTGATTTTCCTGCCTCATGCATATTTTGCTTTTGTTTATAGGTCCTCATAAATTTACTCTTCAATTCTTTTTTATTTGTTTGAAAAAGATGCCATTCTCATGTGATTAACACATATGGAAAGTGGTTCTCTTTAAATCTTTAGTTTCTTTTTTGCATTATAAACATCACTTTGTATTCGAGGTTTCATCTATTTTTTTATTTTTTGTTCACTGTCATTTGATAGTGCTGATGACAATCTAATTCTGGATCTTGCATTTCTCTTGAATAGTATTTGTGTGCTGCATTTACAAGTTTGTCAGTGAACAAGTATAGGAATCTAATGAAGGTGATCACAGACTGAACTGATTTATTTCAGTTGTGACTTTATTATGGCAAACTATTATTGTGTTATTTCTGGATCTGCTTCATGAAAGCTTGACCATTCCTGTCTCTGTGCAATGACATGTCTTGTTGGTAGAACTTTTGTAGTTCATGTTCCTTCTCTGACAATGTGTCTTGTCAGCTGCTTATCTTTTTCTGACCTTCAGGGGTGTATTCATTGGCTTACTATTGCAGAGGAGAACAGGTGCATGTGCTGTGTACGGTGGAAGAGTTGATGCCCTCAATTGGCACTACTGTGCCTTCTCCCAATGTTCTTGCTGTGGTAGTGTGCCAATCAGAATCTGCTCTCCAGAATGTTGCCAAGTGTTATTCTGAGAGATCGTATAATTTAGCTGATGCAAATTCTGCTAATCCAGATTTACATAGCGAATCAAATGTTGTTTCTGAGACAAATTTGATTTCCTTATCTGATGATGGGAAAGTTTGGAGCTGGCTCCTAACCAGTGAAGGGAAGAGCGATGCTCAGACAACTGCATCAGATTTGAACATGGCTGCTGAAGTCAGTGAAGTGGCGTTGTCAGAGCCACATTTAAAATCATTGGATTCTTCTGTCAATAGACCCTATTTGGATGTGATTAAAGAATCAGAGCCTGTTAGTGGACATTACAACTATCCATCAAAAGTGATGATTACCAGATCAGAGTTGTCATTTAAGGTCTGGACTGAACATTTCTATGATTGTGGCGTTTTATGCATGTTGGCTTCTCTTTGCTGGCTTGTGTTGGAGTTAGCGGAAAGTCAAACACTAGGAGTTAATATGTCTTCTTTCATAGAGTCTGGAGATGCATAATATATTTGTTCAGACACCAATAAATTCATGTAGATTGTGTCAATTATCGTTTCGAACATCATCAAAACTTTTGGTGCATGAACAAAACATTTATCTACCGCCTTGAGGATAGAACATTAAGTCTGGTTTTGTTGGCAGAATTTGTCATTACTTGTCAAATTAACTTGAAAATAGTATAAATGAGTATTATAATTTATTCTACTATACCATTGTACTCTTTGTTGTTTTTTCTTCTTTATTACTATTTTTTACCAATTTCTATAGACATGATTGAACGATCAAATACAACTGGGTTACATTAGAAGACCACAAGCTCTTCTGTGGAGTGCACTTCATCTATGCATGGTGAATCATTTGATGGAAGAGCTCTGCATGGGTGTCATAGGGCTCAAAAGTCAGCTTCATTTTAGCAATCATATCTATCCTATGAAGGGCTATAATTGCTGCAATGACGACGACAATGATGTACCATCACTTGAAGGGGTACAAAGATGGATCGCTAGAACATTTTTTGCATCTTGATTCACTGACTGTTATCATCTAGTTAAACTAAAATTTGTCTCTATGTTTTGGCCCTTCCCATGCACAGTTCGCCTTGAATGCAGGTGCTGAAGTGATTCCCATTGTGTGAATTGCTCTTTGTTATGATGCAAATGGGTTGCAAATTATCATTCCTCTTCCATTTTTTAATTTAAAAATGATTCTGATATCTTGTCTATTGTATGTACCACTTTGGACCATGAATGTCTGTTCTGCAGACATTTGGTTCTTCTCAGTCAATTTTGTCTACTTATAGCTTTTGTGCTGAGAATTCCTTTTTCTTTGCTTTGCAAATTTACATCCCAGCAATAATTTCTTCACAATTGATTTTATTTTATTTTATTGTTTTTGCAAAACATGCTAATTTTATCTTTAGTATTTTTTGCTGTATTAAAAATTCTATCCCTGATGCAGATTAACTTAGTTGGTCAGCTTCATCTCCTTTCTTCAACGGTGACAATGCTAGCTGTACCATCTCCTTCTTTAACTGCAACTTTGGCCCGTAAGTTTCACTTTCTATTCTTCACTTTTTATTGCATATTTTGTTGTTTCTAGTAGAATTCTAATACAATGCCAATATAATCCTCATCTGATTTGTGTGGCATTGTTATATATGAAGGTGGTGCAATAATCCTGCAGTGGCAGTTCCGCTGGTTGCGTTAGGGACTCAAACTGGTACTATTGATGTCATTGGTCTCTGCCAATGCTGTTGCAGCAAGCTTTTCCGTTCACAACAGTATCGTCAGGGGACTGAGATGGCTTGGGAATTCTCGTCTGGTTTCATTTTCATACATTCAGGTATATGTATACCTTTAATACTCTTTTTATGCTATTTAACTATCCTTCATGTTGTTTTTGCTTCTGTAACCATCACTTCTCTTGAAGTACTTAGTTTGTGATTATAAGCCTGTGTGGTGAGATATTCTTAACTTTGATGAATTCAGGTAAATGACAAAGGTGGTGGTTATATCAATAGACTTGTAGTGACCTGTCTTAGAAGTGGTCTTAATCGCACATTTCGGGTCCTACAAAAGCCAGAGCGTGCTCCAATAAGAGCTTTAAGGGCTTCTTCCTCTGGAAGGTTAAAAGAGTCCCAGACTTCCAATTTTATCTGTTCTCTCGATATACTTCTAATTATGCTTTCACACATATATCATTAACTCATTATCTTGACTGCACCTTTTTTCTCTTTTTCTTTTCTAATGTTCTCTAGATGAAGATGGAACAATAGATTGGCTCGTTGATTGTAACTTAGCGTCATGGATAACTAAGATCTGAATTTTGAAAGAGCAATTTTGCATGGGAGCAATAATCTTTTCATTCATATAGTGCCTAAGATTCCTGGATGCTTGTATATGCTCAACCTAATGTGTTGGAGACCTGTATCTGTTGGATATTAATAGTTGTAGAATGCTTCCTAAAATATGATTTAGCTAATCATGTTGCCCAAGGTATGTTATATTTGAATTTGCAAAGTATATAAAGAAGAAAGCTGTGAATGGATCATACAATAAAAATATGATAAGATTGGCACTCATTTGACATTTAGATTGTTTCAAGGCATAATTCACTATTGAAAGTGAGAAACAAATAGCGTGGGCAAAATGTTTCAAGTAAAATGTTGTAAAACTAAATGTAAAGTATGCTTTGGATAGGTCACCTACATCCGTTTTAGACTTTTGGTATTCTAGATTTTGGAGAAATGTAGTGTTCATCCTGCTTCCTGTATCTATCCCTATACTTGTGTTCATTCTGCATCATCGCGTGGTGCATGTTCAGTCAGCACCAAACGTTTTTGGCATGTGCAACTTAAATAAATTTAGAACACCGACCATGCTACATGATGAGGTCCTTTTATTGAAAATTGACCTTCTTTACTGGAGACAATACCTTAATGAGGAGTCATTTGCTCCATTTCTCAATGAAAATTGTGGTGGCTGTCAATATTTAGGTTTTCTCATTTGTTTCGCAACAACATTTTACCTTCCAATAGATTAGAGTGAGGATGTGAGGATTGTAACAGGTAGCACATGGTGGATAAATGATCTTTTCACAAGCTTCCTTTATTTAATGCACCTTGTAAGCTTGGAAATTTAGAAGAGTGGTCTCTCCCACGCACAAGTCTTCAAAGATTTTCGTACCTTTGTTTTTTAATGAATACACTTGTGAATTTCTCCAGAAAAAAGGTCTTCAAAGATTCTCTTACCTTCCATCTATCTCAAACTGCACTTTCAAACTTTCTAGTGGACTAGCTATATCTATTTTTTTTGAGCGGTAACAAATAGTAAAATTATATTAATGATGAAAATATAGAACTGATGGTATCAATGGGTCTAAGAGACATAAACCCAAAGATAGCCAAAAGTAAAAGAACAAAGTGCTAAAATTCACATAAGGCCCAGCAACAGAAACAAAATCTCCATCTCCCAAGAGATCTCATAGATAAACACGCGGTAGTACTGGAATCCATCTCGTTTATGGCGAAGAAGTCAGCGACCCCATTTGCACATCTCCTAACCGCCAGTCCAAGTCAACGCTTCTGTTTCAGAAGTAAATGGGGAGCCTCTCGCAAGATTTCCTCCACAAACATCGTCAGTTGCTGTTGAGTTGGGCGAAAGGTTAGGAGTTAGGACAGAATCGTGAGAGACAGACAAACAAGGGGTTATAAAGAGGTTTTAATTTTGGACTTGGGTAAGGTGGCCCATTTGGATTCCAAACTGCCCAGTTGCAAACTTGTGTAGAGGGGGGATCTTTGGGTTCATTCCTCGAGTTGTGCCTCAACTAAGCCCTCAGCTCAAAGGTCCAGGCCCATCCACAACTCAAAGGCTCGTCAGTTCATTAACGAATGCTTCCGCTAGAACCCAAGGGCCAATTTCTTCTGGTTCTCAGGCAGCGTGCGACTGTGTTGAAGGGTTTCGCCTCTTCATCTGGGACAATTTCTCCTCTGGTGCCGCTGCAACTCACCAAGAGGCAATTTCTTCAACTTCCAGAGGCTTTTATCTCAGGTGGAAGAAGATACACTTGGACAGGGGCGGAAACGACAGATGGTGAGAGGGCAGGGAGTGGCGTACGTCTGTGAGATGGTTTGAGGTGGTTGATGGTGATGATTTTTGAATCAGCCAGCTAGTTTACAAGGTATTGATGAGGAGAAATTATTATTAATGGTGAAATTTTCTTGGCATTTCTTCCAAGCATCGCTCTTTACTGTTGAAGGATATTTTGAAGGAGTTTAAGGAAGCCGAGCAGAGAGAACAAGAAGAAGAGCAGAAGCTGAGAAGAAACATGAAGCGCGGGAGGGATATGAGAAATCTGCAATCTTCGGTGAACTATGATCGATCTTTGGTGGTGGTAGATACTTCGGGGCTTGGTGTTGATGCGAAGCGGTGTTGGTGAAGAAGTTGGTGCTTACTCAGAAGCCGGATATTCTTCTCCTTCAAGAAACAAATTGTCAAGATCCGGATGACAAAGTTATTAGATCTGTGTGGGGTAGTAGTGATATGGGGTGGGTGGCTAAAGCTTCTGTGGGTCCGTCGGGTGGTATGTGGAGTGTGTGGAACTCTGATAAATGAGACCAGTTTCAGCTGAGGTGAGATCTTTCACTATTACAGTGGTTTTGGGAGACATTTCTGTAGGGAGGGAGTTTTTTGTTTCTAATGTGTCTGGGTCAAATTTAGATCCGATACAGATGATTTTTAGGGTGAGTTATCTACAACAAGGGGCTCTTCTTATTCTCCTTGGTGTGTAGGGATTTTAATGTGGTTCATCTGATGTCAGAGTGGAAAAGGGTGTCAGAGAATTTCTAATCCAATGCAGACGTTTAATGAATGGATTGAACAAATGGGTTGATTGATTTGCCTTTGGGGGGTGCCAATTTTACTTGGTCCAGTAAAGATGGTCCTAGTCATATTAAGTTGGACAAATTTCCTGTAGATGTGGTTGGAATATTTTCATCAGTCTGTGCAGCGAGCTGTCCTTTCTCCTGTTTCTAATCATCCCAATTAATGTGGAGCCTGATCATCAGAGATGTACGGGCAAATCCAATCAAGCTCCCCGCTGAGTTCGTGTGGGTGTGGGGTGGGGGGGGGGGGTCAAAGGAGGGCAACGCCCCCGAGTCAATTTTTAAATCCTAATTAGGGTAATATATATATTTTCGTTTTGTGAGAGAGTGCAGAACATCTGTAACGAGAGCCGCCTATTATTCGTTCTTAGCCTTTGAGCATAGTGGGTTGGTTTCAACCCTTTAGACGTACCGAAAGGGAACCATGTAAAATCTGTGTTGTGGTCTTCTTCTCTGTGATTTCTCTTTTATGTTCCGATATTGTTGTTTATGTCTAAAAAACAAAGCTATTCAAGATGGAATTAATGGAAACAATGGTCTAGAGTGCGGTGGTTGCAGGCAGGGATAAAAATACGAAGTTCTTTCATCACATGGCAAGTGCTAGGAGATGCAAGAATTATCTTCATTCTATCACAGTTGATGGAAGGTGGTGGAGAAATAAGGGTGAGGTGTGTGATGAAGTTTGGGTTTATAACTTTATATGCTAAAGCTAGTGGAGATGGTATTATTACTGATGCTCTTCCTTTTAAAGTTCTATCAGCGGATCAAGTGGTGCTTTGGAGTCTCCTTTTGAGGAAGGACGTACATCTTGCAGTTTGGCAGTTGGGTGAGGATAGAGCCTCATGCCCGGATGGTTTTCCACTTTTCCTGTTATATTCTTCAAACATTTTTGGGAGTTGGTCAAACCAGAGGTGTTAGCTTTTGTGTTTGAGTTTTTTTTTTATAGGGGAGTTATCTCCAAGGATGTGGGTGGTGCTTTTATTACCTTGATTCCAAAAAAAACCTGGCGCTTCGGAGTTGAATGACTTTCGGCCGATTTCATTGCTTGACAGTCCTTATAAAATCTTAGCTAAAATCTTGGCAAATTGGTTGAAGGTGGTACTTCCCTATCTTATCTCTCCTTATTAGAATGCCTTTATTGAAGGTAGGCAAATAGTGGATTCATGGGCATTCGAGGTTTCGGGGGAGTTTGTGTTGTTTGTAAGTTAGACTTCAAAAGTCCTATGACAGAGTGTATTGGTCGTTTCTTGATTATGTGATGCGCCGAATGGGGTGTGGTGATCGGTGGAGAAGTTAGATTTGGGCTTGTGTTGCCTCGGGCCATCTTTCCGTTTTGGTCAATGGGAGTTCTAAAGGCTTTTTTTAGAATGGAGAAGGGAATCAGGCAAGGGGATCCTCTATTTCCTTATCTCCTTATCTCTATGTTATAGTTGTAGAGGCTCTCCATCTTATGCTACATGTCGCTTCTTCACAGGGGTTGATTCATGGGTTTCATGTTGATCATTTGGAGGTTGACATTACTCATCTTCAGTATGCGGATGATACAATTTTGTTCCTTAAGGCCGATGCAAAAGAATGGTTCAGGCTATTCTTTTTGGTTTTAGTGTGTTATGGTTGAAGATTAATTTTCTTAAGAGTGAATTCATGGGGTTAATGTGGATCACAGTTTGTGTGTGGAGTTGGCATTGCTGTTGGGTTGTAGAGTTGCATCTTTTCCGTATTCTTATCTTGGTCTTCCCCTGTAAGGGTAAACCAAGTAAGAGCTGCTTGGATAAGATTGTAGAAAAAAATGGAGAAGAGGTTATCTTTATGGGAAGTAGCTGTCAATTGGTAGAATTACTCTAATTAAGTATGTTCTAGCTATCTCCCTATTTATTTTATGAGTGTGTTTAAATGCCCAGTTGCTGTTGTTAACAAGATGGAGAGTATTTCAGAAGTTCATGTGGCAGGATGATAGGGAAAAAAAAAGTTTCATTTGGTTTAGGGCTCAGGTCTGCAAATCAGTGAAGGGAGGTGGTCTTGGTATTAGGCCTATACGGTTATTCAATACTGCTCTTCTGGGGAAGTGGTTTGTGGCATTTGGGAAATGATATGGTGGTTTATGGAAGAATATTGTTGTGCGAAAGTATATGTTGCATAGCTCGAGTTGGTGGGTTACTAACACTTACCAGAAGGGTTTTAGGTTTTTGGAAGGAGTTGCTCATTCTCCTCGCTTTATGACTTGTATTAGATACCGTCCCTACTCGGGGAATGACATATTCTTCTCGAAGGATAGATGGTTGGGTGATGCTGCTTTGGCTGTCCAGTTTCCTGTTCTCTTTTCCCTAGTTGTTGATAAAGAAGCTACAATCAGGGCTTGTTTTGATCTCCATCAAGGTAAGGTAGTTTGGAATCCCTTGTTTAGAAGACCCTTGGAGGATGATAGAGTGGTTGTCTTAATGGCAAAGTTGAGTGATGCTTTTGTCATGGGGAGTGGTGATGATAGGCGCATCTGGGATCTTGATTCTCATGGGATTTTTTTAGTTAAATCTTTTTGTACTAAACTGCTATGTGTTGGTGATATGCCTTGGATGAATTTGAAACTTTGGAAGGGTGTTTCTCCTTTCAAGGTGAAGGTTTTCGCTGGTTGGCAGGTTTGAAGAAGATTTGACGATTGGTAATTTGCGATTACGTCATATGATTATTGTCAATGCTTGCCCCCTTTGCTTGGCTGAAGAGTCAGTCAATCAACTACTTCTTCGTTGTCGGTTACCAGATTTGGTGTTATTTCTTTCAGCTATTAGGGATGGCGTTTTGTATGCCGAAATCTTGGTTGGGTTTGTTTAATGAAGTAGTCTTGTTGGTGGGTAGTTCTTTTAGAAAGACTTTTTGGGCAGCTACCGTTCTGAGTATTGTGGGGTTTGTTTGGTTGGAAAGGAACTCTAAAGTCTTTGAAGGTAAAGAGTCCTCTGTTAGACACCTTATTGAGGTTATAAAGAGTAGAGTTGCTTGGTGGTTGGTGGGGTCAGGAAGGTTTCGTGGTCATCTTCGAAGTTTGTAGGGTATGGGAATCAGTGGACCATTATCTGTCTCAGTAAGTTCCAATGAGATCTGCTGCTTGGTCTCCTCCTGATGTAGCACGGGTATCGACCTAAAAATCAGAATCTCGCCCGAATTGGAAACCCGGCCAAGAATCGAAGAAATCTGGAAATTTCTATTTTATTTATTTCCATTGTTTTATTTGTAAGATTAGATTTGCTTAGAATTCTATTTATTTTAGGATACTAGTTCTTATA